>OVBA01000670.1:0-58004 GCA_900406435.1 Lepidium aucheri | reverse complement strand
ACAAGGAAGGAAAGAAGACTAAGTCAAAGAATGAGCTGGAATGAAGACTTGTTGATCAAGATGAAGTGAAGACAGAGAACTGTTATCAGAGAAACAACAGATCGTTGTCGAGCAGATATGGAAACTTGACATATCGTGTGAGTTTCTATTTTAGAGAGATTTAGGGTGATTCTAGGGTTGTTGCACGCCTTATAAAAAGGCTAAGAGGGTTGGTGTGGCCGCCTAACACTCTAGAAACATTGGGGGAGTTTGTGTTTAAGGTTTAGAGAGAGAAAATTCTTGAGAGCCATTGTTGGGATTTGAGTGTTGTATCGTTTTGTGTTGGTGAGAATTGTAACCAGAAGGTGTAAGACTTTTGAAGAAAAGTTTACATTAATAAAACGAGTTGAAGCGTCGGATCGGTGTTTTCCGATCAAAATTTGTGTGTCTTAGTCTCTATACTTTTTCAATTGGTATCAGAGCCGACCATCTAACCAAATCAGGTGAGATCCTGTGGAAAGTATGGAGAATAGACGCCAACTCGTGGTAGTTAGAGAACCGTTGATGTTGGATCCAAACAACTATAGTCATTGGAAAGTTCAGATGAAACAGATCATAATAGGGATTGATGAAGATGCTTGGGGAACTGTTGAAGACGGATGGAAACCACCAACTATCAAGAATGGAGAAGAAGATGTCCCTAAACCAAGGAATAGATGGACAACTACAGAGAAGATAAAGTACAAATACAATTCCAAGGCGCTGTCAGCTATTTTCACCACTCTGGCACCGAACCAATTTAATCAAGTACAAGGGTGCACAACAGCAAAAGAGGCGTGTGACATCTTGCAGGTTTCATTTAAAAGAACCTCAAGCGTAAAACAAACTAGGATTGATATGCTCGTCACTTGGTTTGAGGCTCTCACAATGGATGAACATGAGACAATACAATCTTTCAGCAGCAAGCTCAGCACCCTGTCACACGAAGCCCTGGTATTGGGTAAAATCTACAAGGATAAGAAGCTGGTCAAGAAGTTTCTATGCTGTCTTCCGCCAAAGTTTCACGGACACGGATCTGCTCTCGATGTGACACAGAACTCTGACAACATGAGATTTGCTCAAGTTGTGGGAATGATGCAGACGTATGAAATTCAACTCAACAAAGGTATTGAACTGCATCATGGTAAAGGTATTGCTCTGTTGGCTGATAAAAAATCGAAACCACAGACAACTAATCTAGAGGATTAAGTAGGGTTAATCGTGAAGAAGTATCTTAGGATATTTGAAAGGGGACAGAAAAAACACAATCACTTATCAGTCAGACAGACATCTGACAAAGACCAACAGAAGTCAGACAAACAGTGTCTCGAGTGTCAAGGGTTTGGTCATTTCAAAACAGATTGTCCGACTATCAAAAGGAAGATGACACTTAAGTGTTTTGAGTGTCAAGGGTATGGTCGTATGAAGTCGGAGTGCATCAGTATGTACAAACAAAAAGACAAGAATGCAATGGTTAGTTGGAGTGAAAGTGACACAGACGATGAGGATGACAACAATGTACTGGAATCTTACATGGTCAACTTTGGTATGATAAAGATGTCTGACGATAAAGAGGCTGTGACTGGAAAAGAGGATAAAGGACATACATCTGTCAATCAAGCTGCTCAAGGGTTGGATACTAAATCGGATTCAGAAGAAGAGGAAGATCTAGGGCTGTCACCTGCTGATAAGATACATATTGTCTGTCAAAAGCTTGTTGAGCTAACAGAAAAGAACAAAACCCTGATAATTGAGAAGAAGGTTTTGACAGAAAAAGTTGAGGATCTAGAAACAGAGCTTGAGTCTGAGAAAGCTAAGAACAGAGAGCTGGAAAGTCGCCTATCAGAACAGCTAAGGAACATCAAGATGTTGTTCAAAGGAACAAAGGATCTCGACAAGATTTTGCAGTATGGAAGAACAGACAAGGAAAAATGGGGCTTAGGGTATCGTGGTGCTGAGAACACTACAACTAATATTGCTTTTGTCAAAGCAACTTACTCCAATAAGGCTACGACGTCTGACCAAGTATCTAAGAAACCGGTTCAAAAGACATCTCCAAGGATAGGTAAACAACAGTGGTTTGAAAATAGTCACATTTGGGCCAGAATCAGAGGTTGGCTAAACAACAACAGTACAGTCAGCAACAAAGGGGTGATCAGTGACAAAGGACTGGTCAGAGACATAAGGTTGGTGAACAGTAGTGGTTTGGTCAGAAACAGAAGTATGGTCTACAGCAGTGGTATGGTCAGGATGACAGCAACTGGAACATGTCTCGAGACTATCATAATTATCTCCCTGAATGTTGGTACTGTGGTAAGTATGGTCACATAAGGTCTCAGTGCTACAGGTTCCAAAATCGTCTTCACAGAATCATGAGACAACAACAGTACTTCAGGGATCATCAGAACAATAACAGGTTTTGGGTCAGAAAGTTGGATTTGTATTGTCAGAGTGCTTTCACAACAGACATGGATCAGAATGATTCAACAACTAAACATTGGTACTTTGACAGTGGTTGCTCACAACACATGACAGGAAAAGAGGAAAACCTGTTGAATTTTAAAAAAGTATTCGGGGGAAGGGTAACCTTTGGAGGAGGTGCGAAGGGAGAACTCAAAGGAAAAGGTGATACAAATGGAGATTCACGACCAAAGCTGAACAATGTGTACCTTGTGGATGGACTAAAGCAAACCTCATAAGTATTAGTCAGCTGTGTGATTTGGACTTGGAAGTAAATTTCAACAAAATTGGTTATAAGGCTTACAATGCACAGAGAGTTGTGGTTCTTGAAGGTGCGAAGTCAGGAAATGACTGCTATATGTGGACACCGGAGAGTAAATGCATGAATGCAACTCGAGATAATGAAGCTCAGCTGTGGCATCAACTTTTGGGCCACATGAACTATCAAACAATGGTGAATATTGCAAATGAGGAAGTTGTGAGAGGTTTTCCTAAACCTCAAGGAACATAGAAGTTTGTGTGTCGTCCACGCAGCATGGGAAAGCAAGTCGAAACACAACATCGTTCTGTTCAAGATGAAAAATCAAAAATGCCACCAGAAGTAGTACACATAGACTTGATGGGTCTGATACAAGTTGCAAGCACAACTGGTAAGAAATATATCTTGGCGATGGTTGATGATCACTCACAACAGACGTCTGTCTCTGAATCACAGCCTCAAATTCTCAATCAGCAAAACAGGCAGGTGCAAGTTCATAGAAATCACTCTCAGTCAGATGTTATTGAGGATGTACAGAGTGTTATGGAATCCGAAACACATTTAGAGGCCCTAGTTGACGAGTTTTGGATTGATTCAATGCAAGAGGAGATGGGAAATTTCAGACCGTTGAATGTCTGGGAGCTGTTGCCATGGCCAAAAAGGGTGAATGTGGCTGACACCAAATGGATCTTTAAGTATAAGATGGATGAAAATGAAAATGTTCNGGGGATGACTTGTAAGCATCAATTCAAGCTATATCAAATGGGTGTTAAAAGTGCATTCTTGAATGGATGGCTACAAGAGGAGGTATATGTTAAACAACCTGAAGGGCTTGAAGATTCAAAACATCCTGACTATATGTACAAGGTTCACAAAACTCTGTATGGTTTAAAACAGGCACCTAGGGCTTGGTACAAATGTCTGACAATATTTCTGACAGACAACATGTATTTTCATGGAAGTGTCAACAAGAGACTATTTATCAAGGAGTCAGAATCAGATCTTATGGTTGTGCAAATATATTTGGATGACATTGTGTTTGACTCCATAAGTCATGGAATAGTCAATGAGTACATCAGAGTAATAACTCAAGAGGTTCAGATGAGTTTGTGTGGAGAGCTAAACTACCTTTTGGGTCTTCAAGTAAAACAAACAGATGATGGGATGTTTGTCACTCAAAGTACATATGCCACGAATCTTGTTAAACGACTCGAGTTATCCTCAAGCAAGGAGTCTCAAACAATTCGAACACCGATGGCTACCACAGAAAAGTTTTCAAAGGACAAGACAGGTGAATCTGTTGATGTGAAACTCTATAGAAGTATGATTGGAAGTTTGTTGTATTTCACAACAAGTCATCCAAATTTGTGTTATGTTGTTTGTGTAACTGCACAACATCAGTCAAAGCCAAAGAAGTCTCATCTACTTACTGTAAAAAGGGTAATCAAGTACGTCCAAGGAACAATAAATTTTGGCATTTACTTCACAAAGGACACAACTAGCAGCCTGGTTGGGTATTATGATGCCGATTGGGCAGGCTCTTTAGATAACAGAAGGAGTACAAGTGGGATTAACTGGAGGAAACAACTTTATGATGTGCTGAACAACAATCGTCTGTCTAATCATTCAAGACACATATGGTGTCATCCTTGGTAATCCATATACACGAACATATGGTATGTCATGTGAATGATAAATAATTGTACCATAAATCGTAAATAGTTGTTTGTGAATATTTGATTCTATTTTGAGTTTATTAGATTTTAGAATTGATTGTGGGAAACTGTTAGTACTTGATCATATGGACACATTAGCCCAAGTTGTTGAGTTTTTAACCAAAGAATTGATTTACTCTGATTTTGTTGATCTAAACATGGTTTTGGTGTTTGTGAGTCTAAGGTTGTTGGAAGACAGGAACATGATCTAAAACAGATGGCTGCTAACTATGATACCCCTTATGAACCTTTGCTTATACAGTGTGATAATGCGAGTGCCATAAACATTTCCAAGAACCATGTCTTGCATTCTCAGAAAAAGCACATCATGATTAGACATCAATTCATTCGTGAACTTGTTGAGGAGAAACTAGTCATTATCGATCATGTGAACACCGAATTTCAATTAGCTATCATTTTCACAATTTAAGCGTTTCATTGCATTGAGAAATGCTATAGGTGTTTGTGAAATCTAATGGTCACAATTGAGTGTGTAAAGTGTGGACAGGTACAAGCTTTAGATTTTGTTATGCAGCATACTTCAAACGTGTTGATGGTATATAACTGTTTCTGTACACTGTGGAAAATAGCTGCCTGTTATGCCGTTCTGTGTAGATTGTGTACAAAGGGATGTGTTGCTGTAGAACAGGAGGTCAGAGAGCTGAGGAGAGCAATTGTATCAGCTGATTGAGAAGTCAAGTGATATCTCTGATACAGCACTGTGTCGAAACATGGCACAGTGACTTGTGAGACAAACATTGAATTGAGAAGTCAAGTGATATTCGTGTTTTCTCTATTGAACAATGAGCATAAACAAAAACGTAAACAATGATTTGTTCTTTATGTGTGCTTCAAGATGTGTGTACCAAAAAAAAGGGTTACTGTGGGTACACACAACTTGCTGTCTCTCCATAGGAAATTCCAGCTGTCTGTTATATAGTGATATGAACAAAGTGCTACAAAATACGCAGGATAAAGGTATGACTGGTGAAAGACTAGCCATAAGAGCCTACCATTTATATGGTGTAAACTTGTGACACTTGCTGTGTGGTGATCTCCTCTGTAAGTCTTGATTCTGTCTGCTCATTACCCAATTCGCTGTGAGGATTTCCACAGGTTTATATTAACGTGATTAAACTAAAAGTTAAATTCATGTATTAATTTGGTTTGTGTTCACATGTTTTGATACTGGCTTGGGTCACTCACATTGTTCTGAATCTTTGAGTCGTCTAACCCTCAGTGTGGGCTCACGAGTGAGTGCAATATATCTTCAATTGTTTGGCTTGTCTGATCTCAAATAGGTTGCAGTAAGGCTCATTGCCTTAGGCCAACTTCAATGTGGCATATTAAAGGTCTTCAGTTATAGTTGATGCTTCTGTCTGTGTATGCATGTATAATTTTTTAACTCAGTTGTGATCTCAAACAGGGGGAGAAGACTCCGACACAGAGCTTGATGCCAAATCATGGGGGAGCATAGAACCTTAATTTAGCTATTATGTGTTCTTATATAGTTACACTTGGATGTATTTTGTCTGTGCTCTGTTTTTTTTAACACGTACAATCAGGTGTTTGATTATCAAACTGAGCTAAAAAGGGGGAGATTAAAGATGTTTGAAATCGAAGCTAACATAACCAAAACATCAGGCGTCAGTGAGCCAAAGCTGCAAAAGTTGTTTTTAACTCAGGTGGTTCATCACCACTCTGAGATAAAAAGGGGGAGACTGAAAGTGAAGACAGAGAGCTGTTATCGGAGAAACAACTTGACGACCATATCACAAAAGACTGATCATGCATTAAATGTGAGATTGAAGATGTGTGGATTCTAAGTCAAAGACAAGGAAGAAAAGAAGACTAAGTCAAAGAATGAGCTGGAATGAAGACTTGTTGATCAAGATGAAGTGAAGACAGAGAGCTGTTATCAGAGAAACAACAGATCGTTGTCGAGCAGATATGGAAACTTGACATATCGTGTGGGTTTCCATTTTAGAGAGATTTGGGGTGATTCTAGGGTTGTTGCACGCCTTATAAAAAGGCTAGGAGGGTTGGTGTGGCCGCCTAACACTCTAGAGACATTGGGGGAGTTTGTGTTTAAGGTTTAGAGAGAGAAAACTCTTGAGAGCCATTGTTGGGATTTGTGTATTGTATCGTTTTGTGTTGGTGAGAATTGTAACCAGCAGGTGTAAGACTTTTGAAGAAAAGTTTACATTAATAAAACGAGTTGAAGCGTTGGATCGGCGTATTCTGATCAAAATTTGTGTGTCTTAGTCTCTATACTTTTTCAGCGAAAATGGAGTACCAAGCTAAAAGTCCTCAAGTACAAGGATCTTCCATAGGCCAGTTCAAACGGAAAGCAGTTTCCCTCCTCATGTACTTAGTTGACATTGTCTCTATTTATCCCTTACCTCAGGTATGTTCACTTCCTTAGAGATATCTCTACTTTAGTTATCGATTGTGCATTATGTTTATTAAAGATGTGCCAATGCAAAATCTTGTAGATGGTGATTATCCGTCTGATTCAATCTGACAAGCTGGTGTTAAAGAAAAAACTAAAGTGGACTATACTCGGTCAATATGTACCAAGATTCCTTCGCACCTATCCGATTTTCAAGGAAGTGACAAAAAACACTGGTAACGTAGCAGAATCAAAGTGGATTGGAGCAGCTATAAACTTTTTCCTCTATATACTGTGCAGTTATGTAAGTCTTCTCTCTTGCTACCACTGTTATTCTTTTGTAATATAACAAGAAAAATTTAATTACAAATGTAATGATGGTCAGGGTTTTGGGGCATTCTGGTACGTGATTGCAATAGAAAAGCAAAGCAAATGTCGACGTGAAGCGTGCAAAAATGTTGTAAATGGAAGTTATAAAGGTCTAGATATATATAGGTACCCGAATGGAAGTGTTGAGTACCCAAATGGAACTTTCATAGCCAGATGCAAACTCGATCTTCTGTTTTGTAAACTTGGATTCAAAAACAATAGTGTTTTTCTAAATACTTCATGTCCACTAGTAAACCCGACATAAATCACAAAGAATTCCACCGACTTCAACTTTGGAATGTTCACTGATGCATTGAAGTTAGGGGTACTAGAGAGAGACCCTAGAGATTTTCCGAAGACGTTTGTATATGTCTTTCGGTGGGGTATACGACATATTAGGTTTGTACATCTAAACTCTTTGGTTTCAGATCTGATATTACTCCTTGGGGTTGTCTGAAATCCATAGATTAAACGTATACATTGCTTTGGGCCAAAATCTGGAGACAAGCAGCTCTGCAGGAGATAACATTTTTGCTATAATCATCACTGTCTCTGGTTTACTGTTGTTTGCTATCCTCATTGGAAACGTTCAGATATGTTATTTTCATACCTAAAAGACAAGATTATTATCTCATAAGT
This sequence comes from Lepidium aucheri, assembly GCA_900406435.1. Classification (NCBI taxonomy): domain Eukaryota; kingdom Viridiplantae; phylum Streptophyta; class Magnoliopsida; order Brassicales; family Brassicaceae; genus Lepidium; species Lepidium aucheri. The sequence continues at coordinate 50,152 of OVBA01000670.1, read as the reverse complement.
TGATTCTTAATTAGAAGATCCTTCTGGTGATTACAGAAGTACCTGCAATCATCTACTACAAGAGTAGATGAAAAGGAGGAAAATAAGCGAGACACAGAAAAATGGATGTCCAAGCGGGAGCTATCTGAAGATTTAAAAAATGGTATCAGGAAACACGGAGTTTACAAATGGAGAGAAACGAGAGGCATAGAAGAGGAAACTCTTCTTAAAAGTATTCCAAAACACCTAATAAAGGACATTAGACCATCTCTCTCATGGAGTTTCTCACCATTAAAAAAATAAAAAATAATGAAAAAGTAAGAGAGAGGTGAGAGATGGTTTCTCATTTGAAAAACCTTGAAAACCCAATGAGAAACTCTCATGCCACATGTACATATATGATTTGTTAAATTTTATATTTAAAATAAAACTTTAATTACAAAATTAAGTTATATTAAAATATTAATATTTTTATTTTTTGAAAAACTCTAATAGGTTTTCACCGATGCAGATGCTCTTAGACGCCAAATTTACGGAAAACTTATTGAGAGGGTAGATCAGGTAAGCTCTATTAATTCACCCATAGGAAGTTGGTAAACAGATTCTAATTTGTACTTCTAATCGTTTAGAGTCCCACCATTATGTTTTGCTATGATTAGGTGCCGCAGTTTATGAACATGGATGAACAGTCACTAGAACGGTCACTAGACGTTCTATGTTCTCGTCTCAAAACGGCTTATTACTCAAAGGACAGTTACATTGTGCAGGAAGGTGAGTCAGTGGAAGATTGTACATAGTGAGTGGAGAGCTAGAAAGCACTCCGACTTATGGTGCCAAAAGTGGTTTAGTTGCTGATTATTTATGTGGAGAAGAATTTTTCGATTGGGCATTTGACCCTCAAAGTTCCCACTACCCTATCTCTAGCAAAACCATTCAAGCTAAGACAGAAGTCGAAGGCTTTCTTCTCTCAGCTGGCAATCTCAAATTGTAGCTGCTCAGTGTGGACTGGAAAATCAACAGCAGAACCGACAGGATATGTCACCTTGATGGAATAGCAGAACCAGAACCAAACCGGCACCAGTTACAAGGCATCTGTTGCAACTTCATGGTGAAAGAATCCAGTAAGTGAGATTAATGGCCTCTCCATGACTATTCGTATTTTCCCCTTTTACCTTATTATAGAAGCTACGTCTCCTATAAATGAAAAACCAATTGTGTCAGTAAACATAGCTCTAATTACTATTTGTAGATCAAGCCCTATAAGAGATGGTTCGAAATCTGATATAGCTAGTTGTACGTGAAACCGAGTATTCAATTAGGTTTGATTTGAATACAGAGGCAATGAAAGGCCGGCCAAGAATGCAAAAGAAGATTCACACTTACTGTCTGTCTTCTTCACCACGTCAATAAATTCAGTCATGACCCCCATTAAGGTTAAACGAAACCGCACGTTTTGTCTTTTCATTTTTGTCCGTTAGATTAAATGGTGCGTTTTGTTTGCAATATGTCAGACGTTTTTATATATCACTTGCCAAATATAGTGTATATATATATATAGAGATGAAGATCAACAGATTCAACCCTTTAGTTAGAAAATAAGCACTTTTTGAAGTAGTATCTTTCAAAGACTGCCCGTTCAATAGCGTATCTGTTTTCAGCATGATTGTCCTAACAATAAAAGGACAAAGACTTAACCACATAGTTTCTGAAAGTCTTAAATGAAACTTGGATAGTGGATAAATTGTAAAATTAATAGATATTTCACAAGTATTTTAGTTATGGTCAAGTCTAAGTCAAGAGTCCGTCTATGCTGAGTCGCTTCAACTACAGTGCTACCAAACTGTTGAGGCAGAATTTGCAAAATATCTTACTAAACTGTGGATGCAGTAACTTTACTATAGTAAAGCTAAACGACCAGAAAGTTAACTCTAGTTGAAGGGGCTCTACATCCTCTTTACCCTCTTTCCTCAAGTACTTGACTGTACGGTTATTCAAATAATTGAATTCCCACTTGTCTTCTATTAATAACTTGCCTTTTCAAACATCACTTCTGTTCCGTGATTTGAAATTTCGAGAAAACAAACAATCGTCTCTGTCATGATTTTTATAGCGTTAGAAAAATCTCTCTCAATAATCAGTAGCTGCAAACGGCTTGTCAATCGAAGTTATATTGAAGAAATTATGATCTGTTTAAGATATGACGTTAAAACTGTTTGTTGTTTCAGAAACATGTTCATTTGGCTTACTTTCGGAATTCATAATTGTTCGATCACTGATCCTATGATTGTGATCTTTATAGTTCGGGAAATATCTTGCTCTCAAGATTTCATAGCCAAAAACGAAATCCTAATCCGAGTTGTATTAAGGAAGATACGGTCTGTCTAAAGTATAACATTGAGTCAGTTTCTGTTTCAACTTAGTAAAATTCTGGATTTTTGTTTTTATAAACTGTGTTCGACTTGACATAATTAGGATCATTTTCTTCTAACATCGGAGTAGGAAGAGCTAGATACTTGTTGGTTTAGGATAGGGGATATATCCACGAAGCTAACGGTCCCTTCAAATCTTCAAATCATGGTAAGGTTTGATCAGAATTTGAGTAGCTTTAACCGTAAGTAACCACTCTTGATCTGAATTAAGAATTCTAATCATGTCTGTTGCTTGTGCACGATGGGTAGCTATTAGGTTTTGTGTTTCAGCCTAATTTTCATGTACTTTTTGATCTGTTCACCGGCCAATCGAGATGAGAACGTGATATGCAAGTTTTAGCTTTAACACATTTATCCAAATATCATATATATATTTTTAATAATTATAAAAAGATATGATATATTATATAAATATTATATTAAAGATTTTTTGTGATTATTTATTGTAGGATAGTTGCTTTGAAGTATTATATATAAATATATAAATACATAAATACATTAGTGTGTTTGTCAAAAAAAAAAATACATTAGTGTTGTTCAATCTCTCGATAGAATATATATTGGTTGAATAGTTAAAAGTTAGAATAGTATTTAAAAGCTGTGAACAAGAATCTCTGAAAGGGTTGACATGGAATGTATCGAGGTACATGTTGTTGCTTTCATGAATAGACCGATGACATGGAAGGTATCGAGCTACAGGCTGTCGCTTCCATGAAGAGATTGCTAACATGAAACATATCGAGCTACGAGTAGTCGCTTCCATGATTAGATGTTTGTTATGGAATATATCGAGCTACGGACTGTCGCTTCTATAGCAAATAAACTGATGGATTGTAGTGGCTCTAAAGTCATCTAGAGGATGATTGAGCTGTTGTGTGAAGTTGGTTGTTATAGGCAATCCGAGATGTTTGATACAACTTGTTGAAAAACATGAGTTATATATATTTGCTTTCTATGTATATGATAGATTTGCTTAAATTAAGCTAGAATTTTAAACCTTAATAAACATAATTGATCTCTTCATTGAGGAATTAATTACTCACCCCTCTTTATTTTTTATTTTCCAGAAATTTTGAATAAAATTTTTGGTGTTGATCGATTTTTCAGAAAAAGTAGTTTTGGCAAAACCAAAGAATAACATCTTATCTCTCAAGATTGAGACCAGAATGTTTCATCTCTCGTTTTGTTAAACGGTGTGTTTTGTTTGCAATTGTCGTCTTTTCAGGTCTTAGCCCTAAGATTTCGAGTGGACTGAGCCGGACTGTATATGCAGCTGTGAATTCAAATCGTTAGGAAATAGAACAAAATCCACTTGGCAAGAAGTATAGGTGTAAAGATAAAGATGAAAATCTTATCTTATAACTAAGTGGTTCTAAAGACTTATCTCATTTACTCAAAAGTCCGTCAACGCTTGGCGACACATTTGAAGTTTCCGTTGATGTTGGAGTTCCAAGGCTACAAATCAAAGCTTTAACTCTCACCACTTTTGACTTTTCTTCTTTTCAGATATATAACTATCAAGCACACTTTCAGTGAAAAATCATCGATATGCAGGTTGTCCATATGACAACAACATGTTCATGGTCCTCTTTGTTTTTGTCGTAGTTGCGACCTTAATCAAGAATTTGATTTAGAGACTATCATTCCAAATACCCTTTTCAAAAAATTACTTGTATAAAATATCCTCTTTTATAAATCTTATATGAAATACTTTTTTTTAACTTTTTTAAATGACTCATTTAATCTTAGTCTTGAATTTTGTTTATGTCTTCGAAGCGCGAAAATGGATTTTGCTTTTTAGTGTTCTCGTCCTTATCTTTCTTTGTCTTCGACTTTATGGCAGAATACTTGTCTTCGTCCTTGTCTTTGTCTCCATAGCAAAATTTATAGCAAAATATTTGTCTTCGTCCTCGTCTTTGTCCTTGTCTTCGTCATTGTCTTCGTCTCCATAGCAAAATACTAGTTTTTGTCCTTGTGTTCGTCTCCATAGCCAAATTTATAACAAAATACTTATCTTCGTCCTCGTCCTTGTCCTTTTCTTCGTCCTTGTCTTCGTTTCCATAGTAAAATACTTGTTTTTGTCCTTGTCTTCGTCTCCTATAAAGTGATATTAATTTTAGTCTTTGTTTTCGTCCTTAGTTATCCTTGTCTTCGGTGAGGGAAAAATTTGTAATTATGTCCAAAAAAGGGGAAGAAGGCATTTCATATAAAAACATAGAGAAAACATTTCATACAAATAGTTTTGAAAAAAGTACATTCTGAATAATTATTTTTTTGATTTATGTTTGTTTTGTAGTCGTCAATCACCAAATTTACTAAAAAGTACATATACGGATAAACATAAATTTATAATATAATATTATATATATAATTTAACTTTATTTTATATCAAATAATTTATTTTATATTTATATCTTTTATATAATCCTATTTTAGTTTATATAATTAAATTTATTTTAAATAAGTTTATTTTATCTTTTTATTTCATTTTTTCAAATTTTATATAGTATTTACTTTATTTCATATAATTTTATTTTATTTTTTTATTTCATTTTATTAAATTTAATATAGTTTTTATTTTATTTTATACAAATTTATATAATTTTTATTTTATTATTTATTACTTTTCCTTTATCTTATTTTATTTCCTTTTTATAATCTTATATAGTTTTGTATAATTTGTATTTTATTTTGTATTATTTTCTTTTATCTTTCTTTATTTTATTTTATTTTTATTTCATTTTATATAATTTTTTGTTTTATTTACTCCCTATGTTTTTAAAAAGTGTCAATCTAGCAAAAAAAAAAGTTACATAAAGAGTGTGATTCTATATTTTCAAAACAATTTTTCAAAATATCTTAATCGTTATAAATTTATTTTCTTCAATAAAAACTTGAGTTTTCTTATATAAAATGTTGATAGCTTTTTTTTTTTGGTTTGCACAATGCTGATAGTTTTTACAATTGGTCATAAGAGTTTTTCACCCAAAAATAATAATAGAATATTTTATTGAGAGTATTTCTCAATAAAAGTACGAGAGTTTCTTATTTGAGAAACTATGGATGATAATTCCAAGAATATTCAAAAACTCTCACAATAGAAGAATTTTATATAATTTTTATTATTGTGTTTTTTTTAATGAAAAACCCTTATGAAAAGCTCTCATTGCAAATGCCCTTATTTTCCTTTGTGCAAGGGGAAATTTTTTTAAGGATTCTATACACATTACTTGTATAACATAAAAATTAAATAGTAGAGAATATTAATTATATTAGTGTAAAAGTTGAATATTAACTAATTTGATACAAAAGTTAATACAGAAAACTTTATTTATTTAATTTTGTGATTTTCAGGCTTACTAACTTATTGGAATGTATAATATCTGAAAGTTCTTGAATTCTTAAGAAAATATTTAAACACAATAAATATATTTCAGAAGACTCTATTGACTATTCCGTACTGTATTCTTTAAATACCTCGGTTTGGTTTCTAATGAAAGTTCTTTATTTTTGTTGTAAGGGAGAAAACACTGCAGATTGAGCAGAGGAAGAAAGTACACATACATTCAGTCATGAATATTGAGAGTGAGAGGAGTGAATTTTCAAGGTGGGTTTTTAGAGTTTTGATGAGCTAGTTCAAAAATAACTTGTATTCATACTTCTTCGAGTACTTGTTTTTGTAGTGATCATGTCTTGTTATAACAGGCTTGATGGAAAGTCGTCTTTCTGGAGATCCATTAAAAGGGGGAATATCAAGCAGATTTACGGGAAGATGACTCTAGGAAAGTGGATGAAGGTTGTGCTATTTGCTTGTGTGGTTGCTTTGGCCATTGATCCTTTGTTTCTCTTAGTCCCTGTGATTAATTCTGATAAGTTCTGCCTCTCTGCCGACAAAAAGCTTGCATCAATAGTTTCTCTTTTGCGCACCATTAGTGACACATTCTATTTGATACACATCATAATTCATTTCTGTTTCACTTCCGACGAGTCGAGAGTGCATTTTAAGACTATACCGAAAGCAGTCAGCCTCATCTTTTACTTCATAATTGATATTCTCTCTATTCTTCCCATTCCCCAGGTTTGTTCACTTTCTTTGTGACATATACTTTGTGAAATTAAACTTTTAGTACAATTTTCTCTCGCCTTTGATTTATATCATACAACCTAAAGATTTGAACACAAAACAAACGGCATTATAGTTTGATCTCGTATATAGGCCTGGGCATATTATCCGGGATTCGAGATCCGATCCGTGATCCGTCCCGAAATTTTGGGTATTTGCAATACACGGATCCGGATCCGGGTAATAAAATTTACAGATCTGCGGGTACAGATCTGGATTCAGATAATAAAATTTTTTGGTCCGAATATCCGGATCCGATCCGATTTAGAATATTTATTATATAAATTTTTAATATATATTATTTCTATTAAATAATATTAAATATATTAATGTGTAAGTTAATTTTCAATTTTCAAATCATGAACTATATAATTGTTTTAGGTTTTAATGTTGAAATACAACATATAAAACTAGTTTATTCTAAAAATTTTTAAAGAAATGTTAATATAAATTATAAGAAAACTTAATATATTTTGGTATTTTTATTACAATAATTAATTATTTTATTTATAATACTTTAAATTTATATATTTAGTTTTACCATCTTTTTATTACAAATATAATATTCTTTTTTTATAAAAAAAATTCTATAGTGTAATAATTTTTTGGATCCAGATACTCACGGATCCGGATCTGAATATCTGCGGATATCAAATACCGGATATCCTTATTGTTTGAACCCAGATCCGGATAATAAAAACACAGATCCGACAGATTCGGATTCGAATCCGAAGATTACAAACATCCAGGATACCCGACTCGTGATACATAATAAGAGCATCTCCAATGGTGCTCCAAATCTCTCTTGAAGCACCATTGGAGATTTAAAAACATGATTTGAAGCATCTAAGTTTTAGCATCTACATACTAAGATCATCTCCAATACTAAAACATGATTTAAAATATCATATACATACTAAGAGCATCTCTAATGATGATTCAAATTTCTCTTCAAACTCCAAATATGAAAAAAATATTCTTTAATGGTGCTTCGAATCCTTCTTTAAATTTGAAGATCTCTATTTTTTCGTCAAACTTGAAGGATCTTCATTTGTTCATTCATTTTAATAAGATTTTTTATTTGCAAAATGATCCCCTAAATTTTATTGTTTTATTTTTATACCTAACTAAAATTTTAGGATATGACAAAAAAATAAAACTCAAATATTATCGGAAACAGTATTTTTTCTAAATTTAGTGAATTTATAATTAATAAATATAACAAAAAATTATAAAATGCAACAATAACATATATTATAATGGGAGAATTGCAAAAATGCCTCTCAAAAGAGGATATTTTCATCACTATCCTTATTTTTTAGACATTTTCAAAAATACTCCTTATTATGGAAAAATGACAAAAATATCTTTAGATTATTATTTTTTATTTTTTTCAAAAAAATTTCCCACCAAAATTTTTTCCAACACAAAAAAACTTTTTTATTACGAAAAAAAAATCCTCACCAATTTCTTTTTTCTGCAAAAAGAAACTTTTTCCCGCCATTTTTTCCAATTTAAGAAAAACTTTCGCGCCAAAAAATTTTATAAGGGTATTTATAAAATTTCTTATAAGAGAGCTTATAGAATTTATAAGACTTATAAGAGAGCTTATAAAATTTATAAGGCTTTTATATAACGTGTTTATAAAAATTTATAAGATATTTTTAAAAATTTATAAGGTATTTATAAAATTTATAAGTCTTTATTAGAGAGCTTATAAAATTTATAAGGTGTTTATAAAAGTTTATTAGGTGTTTGTAAAATTTATAAGGTGTTTATAAAAATTTTATAAATTTTTATAAACGAATTTAAAAAAGTTTTGGCGGGATATTATTTTTTTTGGCGGAAAAATTGATTTTTTCGCGTTATTTTTTTAAAAAAAATTTATGATTTGTTATGAAAATTTTTTTTGGTGGGAAATATTTTTTTTTGACAAAAAAAAATTATAAAAATGTTTTGAGGGCATTTTTGCATAAGGTACACTAATAAGGACATTTCTTAATTTCTCTATATATTAATCATTTATTTTTCTATTTATGTGATATGTAACGAAATTTCATAATTTTATTAGAGTTGTGAATGATTATAATAAATGTGAGTTAATTATATATATTTGAAAAGTAGAAAGATAATTTAGAAATAGTAAGAAATATCATAGATCAAAATATTATTTATTTGAAGTAAGAAATGAAGGAAACCATTGAAGCAAATACCTTCATTTTTGAAGAAAAAATGAAGAGAATCATTGGAGATGGTCTAAGATTTTTACAAAAAAAAAATTGTGCATGGAATGAGTCTATATCTATTCATATATTCCCTCTGTTCCAATTTGTTTGTTGTTTTAGGTTTTTTTTGTTCTATTTTTTTCACAAATCTATGCAAAAATTTACTTTAGTAATTAATTTAAATCCAATAATAACTACTTTTGGTCAAGTAAAGATAATCATTTTGTTTTAGTTAATGATTTTGCTGTTTTTTATTAATTAATATAATTTATGATTTTTAACCAAAAGTAAATTTCTTTAATTTGCGCGTTTTTTACTAAAACAACAAATAAAATGGAACAGAGATAATATATATATATATATATATATATATATATATATAAATATGGGATTTATTGTGATTGGTATTAAGATAAAAGTTGTTGCTGATGTGTGAGCTTTACAAACTTTCAAAATGCTGACAACAACTCTTCTTAGATGGGGTATATAATAAGTTAATAACTAGAGATGTGCCAATGCAAAATATTATAGGTGGTAGTTCTTTATGTCATTAACACGACTTCCGCTTTGACAAGACAAATACTAAAGTGGACTATACTCATTCAATATGTACCAAGATTCCTTCGCACCTATCCCATTTTCAAGGAAGTGACTAGACCCACTGGTAACGTAGCAGAATCAAAGTGGATTGGAGCTACTATAAACTTTTTTCTCTATATGCTGGTCAGCTATGTAAGTCTTTATTTTTGCTACCACTGTTATTGTTTTGTTATACGACAAAGATAATTGTTACTAACTGTAATAATGGCCAGGGTTTTGGGGCTTTCTGGTACATAACTGCAATAGAAAAGCTAACCACATGCTGGAAGGCCGCGTGCAACGGATGCACTTGGTTTCTAATTTGTGCCGGGGAAGAATATCACTATTATGCTTTAGAAAAGTCTACATGCCTATTAAAAAATCCTACCGAAATCCCAAAGAACTCCACCGCCTTCGACTTTGGCATGTTCACTGATGCATTGAAGTCAGAGATATCAGACGAAAACACAAGGAATTTTACGACGACGTTTATATACTGCTTTCGGTGGGGTATCCTACATATTAGGTCTGTACGTCTAAACTTTCTGAGGTGAGATCTAACCGCATAATATATATATCACTGTCTTAAAACCATAGCTTAAACGTATACAGTGCGTTGGGCCAAAATTTGGAGCCAAACAGCTCTGCAGGGGAGAACATTTTTGCTATAATCATCACTGTCTCTGGTCTACTGTTGTTTGCTATCCTCATTGGGAACGTTCAGGTATGTTATTTTCATACCTAAACCACAAATTTTTATATCTCATAATTAAGTTGATTCCTTCTTAATTAGAAGATTGTTTTGGTGATTACAGAAGTACTTGCAATCATCTACGACTAGAGTAGATGCAAAGGAGGAAAATAAGAGAGACACAGAAAAATGGATGTCCAAACGAAAACTACCAAAATATTTGAAAGATGGTATAAGGAAACACGGAGATTACAAATGGCGAGAAACCAGAGGCATGGACGAGGAAACTCTTCTTCGTAGTTTACCAAAACACCTCACAAAGGGCATTAAACGCCATCTTTACCGGGACCTAATTCAAAAGTTCAAGCAGGTAAGCTCCCTTTTTGTGATTGATCGATCCATATGTTTCTCTGCTCACCATAACAGTTGGTAATCAGATTCATAATGGTAATCAAACTTAACCAACTCCTTTTGAATTCAATATTCATGTTTTACTTCAGTTGCAGCAGTTTCAAAACATGGATGATCGGTCACTAGATGATCTATGTTCTCGTCTCAAAACAGCTTATTATACAGCAAACAGTTACCTTGTGGAGGAAGGTGAACCAGTGGAAGATATGTTGTACATACTGAGTGGAAATTTAGAAAGCACAACAACTGGTCATGCAATTTTGAGTGATGGTTATTTATGTGGAGAAGAACTTTTAGATTGGGCCTTTAACCCTCAAAGTTCCGACTACCCTATCTCTAACAGAACCGTTATAGCTAAGACAGAAGTCGAAGGTTTTCTTATCTCAGCTGATGATCTCAAGCTTGTAGCTACTCGGTCTCGACCCCAAAAAGTAGTCAGTCCTTAGTGCTAAGACTATGAGTGGAATGAGCCGAACTGTAAATGCAGCTCTGAATTCAAGTATTATGTGAATTCATGTATTATGTGTAGAAGAAAATTTCATTTGGCAAGTATTATGTGTATAAGGATATTGAAGTTCCCACTGATGTTCAAGTTCCTGCGCTACAAATCAAAAGTCATAACTAAACCACTTTTGTCTTTTCATCATTTTAGACAAACTACTAAACACACTTTCCGTGAAACCATAGGATAAGAAACATATTCAAATCTATAAATAACCTATTACTAACAAATAAATAAGAGAAATGAATTACTCAAATAATCTTAATTATCATGTAATTAGTAGAACAGTCTTTTGCGATTCATATGGAGAGTGTGTGAATGTAATTCCTTGTGTGATCATATAATTACAAAGATTATAGAGACATATCAAATGGTGTAAAACCTCTAATTATAGAGACATATCAAACTCTCGTGCTAGACTCATAGCTGAATCATCCTAATCAGTAAAGTCAAAGAATTAGGCAAACTCTAATGATTTGTTTGTTTTTTTTTTTTTTTTAATGTATAGATATTAAGAATCTCTTATGAAACTGTAAATGCAGTAATACAACGCTAAACGATGAGGCCAGCGACCAGAAAATTTTAGTCTACGACTATATCTTCTTCCTCTTGTCTCTCCAACTTGCAGTATGATTATTCATAATCCAATTGCTACTTGTCTTCTTTTTTTTGTTAAAAGGAATTTTGCATTGCAATTTCTTATACAAGATGCATACTTGTCTTCTTACAACTTGCCATTTAGAGTTTAATATACAAATATATCACCTAACGTGTGGCCATACTTATACTCAAAATTTATTGATTTATTACATAATGTTTACAAAGTCATATCTTAAAAATATTTTAGAAGACTCTATTAGTTTCTAATCTAAGTATATTTTCATTTAGGGGAGATAACAGTGCAGATTGAATAGAGGAAGAAAGTACACAATACAATACATATATACATGGATATTCAGGATAGAGAATTTGCAAGGTGGGTTTATCGAGTTTTGATGAACTAGTTTCCAAAAAATAACTTCTTCGAGTACATTTTGGTGTAGTGATCATATCTTGTTATAACAGGCTTAATGGAAAGTCGTCTTTCTGGAGATCCATTGTTGATGGACACTCATCTTTCTGGAGATCCATTAAAAGTCAGAAGATGAGACTCGGAAAGTGGAGGAGGGTTGTTCTATTTGCTTGTGTGCTTGCTTTGGCCATTGATCCTTTATTTCTCTTAATCCCTGTGATTGATTCTTACAACTTCTGCATCACTTATGACAAGACGCTTGGAATATTAGTTTCTGTTTTGCGTTCTGTTTGTGACTTATTCTATGTGATTCACATATATGTTCATCTTAGAATCGAGGTTAAAGCTCTTAGACTTAGTCGTCAAGTATCTTCAGTAGGCCAGTTCAGATGGAAAGGAGTTTGCCTTTTCTTTTACTTGATGGTTGACATTGTCTCTATTTTTCCCTTTCCTCAGGTGTGTTCACTTTCTTTTTGATATCTACTTTATCGATTCTGCATAATGTTTGTTAACGATGAGCCAATGCCAAATCTTGTAGATGGTGATTCTCCCTCTGATTCAATCTGAAAAGCTGATTTCAAAGAAAATACTAAAGTGGACTATACTCTGTCAATATGTACCAAGATTCGGTCGCACCTATCCAATTTTTAGGGAAGTGACAAAAAACACTGGTAATGTAGCAGAATCAAAGTGGATTGCAGCTACCATAAACTTTTTCCTCTATATGTTGTGCAGTTATGTAAGTCTTTTCTCTTGCTACCACTGTTATTGTTTTCTTATACAACAAGAAGAATTGTTACAATTGTAATGATGGCCAGGGTTTTGGGGCATTCTGGTACGTGATTGCAGTAGAAAAGCAAAGCAAATGTTGGCGTGAGGCCTGCAAACATGTTGAAAGTGGGACAATACAATACGTGAATGGAACTAAAACGTACCCGAATGGAAGTGTTGAGTACCCAAATGGAACTTTCATAGCCGGATGCAACCTCGATCTTCTGTTTTGTAAACCTGGATCCAAAAATAATACTGTTTTTCTAAATACTTCATGCGCATTAGTTAACCCTACTGAAATCCTAAAGAACTCCAACGACTTCAACTTTGGTATGTTCACTGATGCATTGAAGTCAGGGGTACTAGAGGCAAAGTCTAGAGATTTTCCTAAGACGTTCGTATATGTCTTTCGGTGGGGTATACGACATATTAGGTTTGTACAACTAAACTCTTTGGTGTCAGATCTGATATTACTCCTTGGGGTTGTCTGAAAACCATAGCTTAAACGTTTACAGTGCATTGGGACAAAATCTGGAGACAAGTAGCTCTGCAGGGGAGAACATTTTTGCTATAATCATCACTGTCTCTGGTTTACTGTTGTTTGCTATCCTCATTGGCAACGTTCAGGTAAGGTTATGTTAGTATCTAGAACACAAGTTGATTCATAATAAGAAGATTCTTTTGGTGATTATAGAAGTACTTGCAATCATCCACGACTAGAGTAGATGCAAAGGAGGAAAATAAGAGAGACACAGAAAAATGGATGTCCAAACGGAAACTACCAAAATATTTGAAGAAAAGTATTAGGAGTCACAGAGATTACAAATGGCGAGAAACCAGAGGCATGGAAGAGGAAACTCTTCTTCAAAGTCTTCCAAAACACCTCACAAAGAGCATTAGACGCCATCTTTACCAGGACTTAATTCAAAAGTTAAAGCATGTAAGCTCCCTTTTTAATGTATCTCTCTTCATCCATAAGCTCCCTTTTTGTTCTTCTAATCGATTAGAGTCCCACCATTATGTTTTGCTATGATTTAGGTGCCGCAGTTTCAAAACATGGATGATCGGTCACTAGAAGTTCTATGTTCTCTTCTCAAAACGGTTTATTACACAACAAACAGTTGCATCGTGCAGGAAGGTGAACCAGTGGAAGATATGTTGTACATTGTAAGAGGAGACCTAAAGAGCACCACAACTGGTACTGCAACTTTAAGTGTTGGTTATTTATATGGAGAAGAACTTTTGGATTGGGCCTTTGACCCTCAAAGTTCCGACTACCCTATCTCTAACAGAACTGTTACAGCTAAGACAGAAGTTGAAGGCTTTCTTCTCTCAGCTGATGATCTCAAGTTTGTAGCTACTCGTTCTCGACCCGCAAATAGTCAAGATATCTCAACTTGATTGAGTAACATAGCCAGAACCAAACCAACACCAGTCATTTTGGACCAAGAAGCCACTTAGTAGTGAAAGAATCCACTTAGTGGGAGGACTAATGGCTTCTCCATGACCATTCGTATTTTCCTTTTTCTGTTGTTATCGTTGTAAGAATGTGATTGATATCCAATATTGGAAGTTGAGATCATTTTGACATAATATATATGATCTAAGGAGTCAATTCACTCATTACTAATTGATTTTGATTTAGAAGCCCATCATTTATCGATTGTAGGAGCTACATCTCTATGGTTCCATTCTCGTATTTTCTGTTAAGAAAATGGAAAACCAAAAAGATAGGCATACTTAATTGCCAAAAGAAATTTCTTGTGTCATGAAACATAGATCTAATTGCTGATTGTAGGTCAACTTCTTTAAGAGATGGTTCAAAATCTGAAATAGCTACAGTAAGTTGTACGCGAAACAGAGTATTCAACTAGGTTTGATTTGAATACAGAGGCAACGAGAGTCCAAGAATGCAAAGGATGATGATTCACTTATTGTCTTTCTTCTTCACCACGTCAATGAATTCAGTCATGACCCCTTACTGGGCCTATAAAGCCCACTGATTATCCAATATTTATAAGCCCATTAAAGTTAAACCAAACGGTGATAACTTGCTCAACAAGGTATACATATTGTTGTTGATTTCAGGTTTCTTTTGATATAATTGACGTCCCTTCTTATTGATATTTTACAAACTTTTTTTTATTGTATGCTATATTTCATTATTTAAAATAGCATACAATTTGCTCTTAAATTAGCAATACATGTCGTTTTCATATTTTATCTCGAAACCAAATTGGTATTGCGAATCTCAGTTTATGTCAAAAGTCAACTTAACTTCTATCAACTTCCAAAATTTATTTTTGTTAAATTAGGGTATAATAATATACAAAATAGTTACATAAAAAAATAACGGACGAGTGGCCATAATTATCTATATATATAATAACATATGTACATAGTGTATCAAAATATCAGATATTTAGAGATTATATACACAAATTAATAACATAAGCATAAAATTGAAGCATTATCTTTTACGTAAGTGAACATCAAACGAACTTGTTGGGATGTTTACAAATTTCTTGAAGTCTTAGAAGAAATATATAAATATTAGTCAAGTGTATAAGAATCTCAACACAATAATAATATTTTACAGAAGACTATTGACTATTTCGTATACTGTATTCCTATAAATTCCCCCGTTTCGTTTCAAATTTAAGTATTACTTGTACTTGAAGAAACAGCAGAAACTCACATACATACATGAATCTTGAGAGTGAGAGGAGTCAATTTGGAAGGTGGTTTTTTCGAATTTTGATGAGCTAGTTTTGAAATAACTTCTTTAGCTATAGAGAAACATTCATTATTCATTTCATATAACTTATATTTTACCTGATTTGGAAGATATTACTTGTCTAACACTCTAACTACATGTTATTTTCCATGTAACTTGTATATTATACTTGTTGCATGTCTTTGTTGATACAGGCTTAATGGAAAGTTGCCTTGGTGGAGATTCATTATTGATGATAATATGAAGAAGATTTGTAGTAAGATGAAAACACTTGATACTTGGAGGAGGATTGTGTTAGCAGCTTCTGTGGTTGCTTTGGCCATTGATCCTTTGTTTTTCTTAATCCCTGTGATTGATTCTGACAGATTCTGCTTCACTTTCGATAAGACGGTTGGAGTAGTAGTTTGTGTTTTGCGTACGTTTAGTGACACATTCTATGCAATTCACACAGTTGTTAATCTTAAAATCAAGACAAAACTTCCTAGTTCTCAACTATGTTCGAAAACCGAGTTGAAACAGAAAGCTTGTCGTATCATTTACTTGATAATTGACATTCTCTCTATTCTTCCCATTCCTCAGGTTTGGTCCTGTTGTTTTACCTGGTGACCAAAGTCTTTTTCGATTCTGCATTATGTTTATTAGAGATGTACCAATACAAAATCTTGTAGGTGATGGTTTTCATGCTCATTGATAAGTACTCTGCTCCACTGGTGACAAAGAAAATACTCACGTGGATTATAATCTGTCAATTGTACCAAGATTCATTCGCACTTATCCGATCTTCAAGGAAGTAACAAAACCTTCTGGTAACGTAGCAGAATCAAAATGGATTGGTGCTGTTATAAACTTTTTCCTCTATATGCTCTTCAGCTATGTAAGTCTTTGCTTTTACTACAACTGTTAATCATACAACAAGAAGGATTGTTACAACTGTAGTAATGAACAGGGTTTTGGGGCTTTCTGGTATGTGACTGCAATTGAAAAGCAAAGCATTTGTTGGCGTGAAGCATGTATGAAAAAGAACGGATGCGATCTGAATTATCTGTTTTGTAAATCCCCAGACAAAAACAATACTGCTTTTCTAAGTGATGCATGCCCCTTACTGGACCCTGCTAATATCACAAAGAACTCTACTGACTTCAACTTTGGTATGTTCACTGCTGCATTGAAGTCAGGGATACTAGAGGTTACGAATAAAGAATTTACAGGGAAGTTCATATACTGTTTTAGATGGGGTCTCAGACATCTTAGGTTTGTACATCTAAACTCTTTGGTGTCAAATCTGACAGCATAATAAACATCATTCCTTAAGACTTAAGAATTGTCTTAAAAACGTGTACAGTTCTTCGGGTCAAAATCTGGAGACAAGCAACAATCCTGGGGAGAATGTTTTTGCTACAGTTATCTGTGTCTCTGGGTTACTGTTGTTTGCTGTGCTCATTGGAAACGTTCAGGTAAGTCATGTTGATACCTTAAAAGAAAGATTTTTATCTGTTCAGGTGGGTTTGATTCTTAATTAGAAGACTATTTTGGTGATTACAGAAGTACTTGCAGTCATCTACGACTAGGGTAGATGAAAGGAAGGAGAATAAGAGAGACACAGAAGAATGGATGTCTAAAAGGAATCTACCAGATGATTTGAAAGATGGTATTAGGAATCACAGAGATTACAAATGGAGAGAAACCAGAGGCATGGACGAGGAAACTCTTCTTCTTAGTCTTCCAAAACACCTCATAAAGGACATTAAACGCCATCTTTACAAGGACCTACTTGTTGAGTTAAAGCGAGTAAGCTCCCTTTTTGTGATTGATCCACAGTAATCAAACTTAACGAACTTCTAGCTTCAAGTTCAAGTATTGTGTGTTTGCTTTGATGCAGAGACGGCAGTTTCAAAACATGGATGAACGGACACTAGATGGTCTATGTTCTCGTCTCAAAACGGCTTATTACACAAAGGACAGTAACATTATGCAGGAAGGTGAACCAGTGGAACATATGTTGTTCATAGTGAGTGGAGATCTACAAACCACAACAACTGGTGCTGTAGTTTTTAGTGCTGGTTTTTTATGTGGAGAAGAACTTTTCCATTGGGCCTTTGACTCTCAAAGTTCCAACTATCCTATCTCTAGGAGAACCGTTACAGCTCTAACAGAAGTTGAAGCTTTTCTTCTCTCAGCTGATGATCTCAAGTTTATAGCTACTCAGTGTCCACTAGAAAATCGACAGGATATTATGACACCTTGATGGAATTGCAGAACCAAACCGGCACAGGACCTCTCTGTTTTTCATTTTTGCTTTTAACGAAACCATTTGTTGCACTTTAGTGGGGTTAATGGCTTCTCCATGACCATTCGTATTTCCCTTTATGTTATTGTAGGAGCTACGTTTCCTTCGTTTGTTTCTCTTACTTTCTGTTTAAGAAAATGAAAAACCAAAAAAATAGGCAATCTTGATTGCCAAAAGAAATTTCTTGTGTTGTTCTAGTGTTAGATAATATAGCTTTAGATCTGAGATCAACACACCTCCAGAATCTCATAAACCACCAGATCTCAAGTTTGCAAATGATGAAGCATAGTGTATAATTGAAGGATAATGACGCCTGTCACTATTGGCATAATGTAGAAGCTTTCTGGAGTTGAAAGATCAGTGAACCAGAGGATTCCACCATCTTTAAGGGCAGGGAATCTTCTTAGCCATGGCATTTATCTGTTTAGAAAGTAGGCAGTGAGTAAATAGATACGAGTGAAAACATCAGAGCCACTAAACAAACAAAAGCAAAAGTTAATTATATGTTTACTCCATAGAGAAAGCTCATGTGGATGAATAGATGAAGAACAGCTATGGTCATGGCCGAGAAGCAAGTTTTTTTTGTATCTGATGTGATAATTGATCCATAGAGAGGACGCTTAAACATGTCAAAGAGAGACATTCAACATTTTGGGTAAGGAAACTCACTTTTGAATCAAAGTTACTTCCCATTTTCTGTAATTAGCCAGAGCTTTATGATCACCTTTCGTGCTTTTCTCGAGCCTCAAACGAATCAAGCGTTGCACAATGATGTTCCTTCGCTGACTAGAAAGAGCTACAAGAGTTAGGCCCAGAGGATTCAACTACATTGTTCATTAACTTCCAACCTGAATTTCTTGATGTTGAGCTATAATTCAACAAGCCTTTTCAAAGGCAGACTTAAGCAGATTATTGATCCTTATGTCATGCTTACGACCCAGCAACTATGTAATGTGTCTGCCCTTATTACAGAACGTATGCTCCTACAATATGCAGATTATCATCAGCAGAGAATTGAAGTTTATTCTGAGATTCATATTTTAGAGAAATCATCTGCAGATTATTATATCATCAGGAGATACTCAGCAGAGAGTTGAAATTGATTCTGAGATTCATATTTTACAACAGCAGCAGAGAGTTGAAGTTTATTCTGAGATTCATATTTTAGAGAAATCAGCAGCAGATTATTGAAGTTTATAACATCAGGACATACATAGCAGAGAATTGATGTTTATTCTGAGATTCATATTTTAGATCAGAAGCAGATTATTCTGAGATTCATATTTTAGAGAAATCATATGTAGATTATTGAAGCTTAGATCATCAGGACATCTCCTCTGAAGTTTATTCAAAGATTCATATTTTAGATCAGCAGCAGATAATTGATGTTTATTCTGAGATTCATATTTTAGAGAAATCATCAGCAGATTATTGAAGTTTATATCATTAGGACATACTCAGCACAGAATTGAAGTTTATTCTGAGATTCATAGCTTAGAGAAATCATCAGCAGATAATTAAATATATCGGACATACTCAGCAGAGAATTGAAGTTTATTCTGGGATTCAATTATCCAATCCTGAGAAATACTTTGACAAGCCTTACTGAGATACATATATCTCTGTTTTAAGCTACTTTACTTGTGTAATTCAGGCAACAACATCGGGACAATAGGGACAATGTACCCAAGTTATAAACCGGTCAGACCACAATCATGTATATGCAGAAGTCTTACCAAAAATAGACTTAATCTCCACTATATGCAGAAGTCTAAAGACTTTGCTCAGCCGTGGGTACTGAGGTTATTAAGCCGTGGGTACTAAGTATAAACTCTGTTTTCTACGTCGTTGATTGTGTTTCCCATTCAAACAAGCCCAAAACCAATACATACATAGTCTTTTGTCTTAAGACTTTGATCAATCCTTTGTTGTTTCAGAAACTGACACTTTTTAGTCTTTGTCTAAAGACTCTGCTCAGCCATTGGTACTGACGTTATTAAGCCGTGGATTGTGAGTATGAACTCTGTTTCTACATCGTTGAATGTGTTTTACCTATCGAAACAAGCCCAAAACCAATGCATAGTCTTTTGTCTTAAGACTTTGTTTAGTCGTTTGTTGTTATATTCCTCAACAAGCTGCCCAGACAGCAACTGTGTAATATGTCTCCACTTATTAATGAACATATCCTCCTATCAATATGCAGATCATTGGACATTTTAAGCTTTAGAGAAATTATCAGCAGATAATTGAATGTATCAGGTTTGGGACATCTTTAGCAGACTATTGATCTTTATGTAAAGCTGCCCAGCCAGCATATGATTTTGTTTCAAGCTACTTTGCTTGTGTATTCACTGAGGCAACATCGGGACGATAGGGACAATGTTCCCAAGTTAGGAACCGGACAAACCACAATCATATAATGTGTAGTCTGTTTTATCAGCAGAGAATTAAAGTTTATTCTGAGATTCATATTTTAGAGAAATCGTCAGCAGAATATTAAAGTTTACAACATCAGGACATACATAGCATCGAATTGATGTTTTCTGAGATTAATATTTTAGAGAAATCATATGTAGATTATTGAAGTTTATATCATCAGGACATCTCCTCTGAAGTTATATTCAGAGATTCATATTTTAGAGAAATCATCAGCAGATTATGGAAGTTTATATCATCGGGACATCTCCACTGAAGTTTATTATGAGATTCATATTTTAGAGCACTCATCAGCAGATTATTGAAGTTTATATCAGTAGGACATACTCAGCAGAGAATTGAAGTTTATTCTGAGATTTATAGTTTAGAGAAATCATCAGCAAAGAATTGAATATACAGGGACATACTCAGAAAAGAACTGAAGTTTATTATGGGATTCAATTATCCAATCCTGTTTGACAAGCCTTACTGAGATACATATATCCCTGTATTAATTTAAGCTACTTTGCTCGTGTAATTCAGGCAACAACATCGGGACAATAGGGACAATGACCCAAGTTAGAAACCGGACAGACCATAATCATATATATGCAGAAGTCTTACCAAAAAGAGACTTAATCTCCATTATATGCAGAAGTCTAAAGACTTTGCTCAGTCGTGGTTAAGTCTAAAGGTACTGAGGTTATTAAGCCGTGGGTATTAAGTATAAACTCTGATTTCTACATCGTTGATTGTGTTTTCCCATCCAAACAAGCCCAAAACCAGTACATACATAGTCTCTTGTCTTTAGACTGTGATCAATCGTTTGTTGTTATAATTTCCCAACAGTAGGAAACTGACACTTTTAGTCTTTGTCTAAAGACTCTGCTCAGCCATTGGAACTAAAGTTATTAAGTCGTGGGTATTGACGTTATTAAGCCGTGGGTAGTGAGTATGAACTCTGTTTTCTACATGTTGAATGTGTTTTACCTTATTTAAACAAGCCCAAAACCAATGCATAGTCTTTAATTGTCTTAAGACTTTGTTTAGCCCTTTGTTGTTTTTATTTCCCAACAAGCTGCCCAGACAGCAACTGTGTAATATGTCTCCACTTATTAATGAACATATCCTCCTATCAATATGCAGATCATTGATCATTCTTATACTTTAGAGAAAGTATCAGCAGGTAATTGAATATATCAGGTTTGGGACATCTTTAGCAGACTATTGATCATAATTTGACAAGCATATGCTTTTGTTTCAAGCTCCTTTGCTTGTGTATTCACTCAGGCAACATCATCGGGACACTAGGGACAATGTACCCAAGTTAGAAACCCGACCGACCACAATCATATAACGTGTACTCCCTCTTTCATTGAAGTTTATTCTGAGATTCATATTTTAGAGAAATCATCAACAGATTATTGAAGTTTATATCATCAGGACATACTCAGCTGAGAGTTGAAGTTTATTCTGAGATTCATATTTTAGATCAGCACCAGATTATTCTGAGATTCATAGTTTAGAGAAATCATCTGTAGATTATCAAAGTGTATATATCATGGACAAAACTCCTGGTAGTTTATTCTGAGATTCATATTTTAGAGAAATGATCAGCATAGAGTTGAATATATCGGGACATACTCAGCAGAGAATTGAAGTTGATTCTGAGATTCAATTATCCAATCCTGAGATATAATTTGACAAGCCTTACTGAGATACATATATCTCTGTTTTAAGCTACTTTGCTCGTGTAATCGGGACAATGTACCCAAGTTAGAAACCGGACAAACCACAATCATATAATGTGTAGTCCCTTTCTTTTGGGCTTGAAGAAAACAAACTAAAACACAGAAAACAAAACAGACATACTAAACATTTTGATTGAAGAAATTCAATATTGATATCAAAATGTTGTTGAATCTAAACACAGGAAAAGTTTAAATCTTTAAAGTAAAGTTTAAATCTTTAAAGCAAAGTTTAAATTTTTAAAGCGAAATTCAATATCGATATTAGAAACCCTAAGATGTGTAAGCACACAACGACAAAAAAAAGGAATTTTGGATTTGCGAAATTACAAAATTGTCGAAACAAAGTGTTTCAAAAAACTTCCACAAATTAAAGAAACACAAAACGAAAAGAGAATTTTGGGAATTAGAGAAACAGTACCTTGAGATGATGATAATAGCCTTTGGAGAAGATGAAGGCGAGAGCAAAAGAAACGAATTGCAAATTATGAGAATCAACACAGCCAAGCATTGCTACGAATGACTATCAATTCGAAGAAGAAGAAGATACCTTAAGACTCTGTTCCTCGTCTTCATCAGAACGCTCTCTCTTATAAAATTTCTTTATTGGTGAAGAAGAGTTTGTGAGAAACTGCGTATGATTAACGATGAAGATGCTTTATATAGAGGACTAACGGTAATAAAAAAAAACGAAATAAAACGAAAATACCCAACGGTTAGAAAGATAAATGTTAATTTAAAAAAAAAAAGGAAATAAAACGAAACTAACCAACGGTTAAAAAGATAAATGTTAATTTTTTAACAAAAAAAGGAAATAGAGATTTACTCACGCGACGCGGTAAAAATGAAAAAAAAAAAGGAAATTGAGACATATAAATATAAGGGGGTTTGTTATTGAACTTGAATTGGGCCTATGATGCCCAATAGTGAGAAAAGTTTATAAACCCATTTAGCATTAAACGAAACGGCGCGTTTTAATCCTTTCGTTTACGTTTTCCTCAAACGGTGCGTTTTGTTACCAATGGTCGTCTGTCTCTTCAGGTACAGACTGAGAGATTTTTGCCCTGAGACTACGAGACGACTGAGCAGAACTGTAAGTGAAGCTGTGAATTCAAATCTTTAGGTGAATTTCTTACATTTTTTTTTTGTGGTTTCTGGAGAAAATTCTGCGAAACTTGAAACGGAAGAGTAGAAATGGATCCTTAGCTGTAGAGATTAAAGCAGGATTTGATGATATTTCGTGTCAATTGATTTGATTCTGTGTTAGTGTGTTCGTATATCTCTTGTTGCTATATACTGAGTGAGAACACCTTTAGCTGTAGGAATTAAAGCAGGACTTGAAGTTATTAGAATGTTTTTGATTCGTATGTTTCTATGTATGCGTTCGTGTGTATCTGTTGTTGCTATATACTGAGTGAAATCTCCTTTTAGCAGGATCTTCAATATGGCTGCTTGCTTGCGTGGTATCTCTAAAAGAGTTAATCTTTTACAGAGAAGAGTTTACCCAACTTGTTGTCATCTAATTGGTGATGACAAGTCAAGCTGTTCCTTCTGTAAACGAGATTGCTATTGCTGCTGCGGATTCTGCTTCTCCATTTCTTTAATGGTATTGAATAAAATAATAATATATCAAATTAATAAAATAATCTAACGAAGTGAAGTGATGTTCTAAATTGGGCAAGTTGTAAAAAGAAGACAAGTTGGAGCCGCCTATGTAGACTTAGCTTTCTGGTCAAAGATCTCGTCGTTTAGCTTTACTACTGCATCACAGTTTGGTGGCTTCTGCTTTTGCAATCTTCGGGGAAGCTGGGTTAAAGCTTGGGAACATTTTTTTTCAACAATGTTTCACTGCCACTGTCACTTTCTATCTGTGAGCTTTTCAGTTGATCTTATCTTTTGGAGAGTCAGATACTCATTGCATAGGGGATTATATTAGCTCCGTTTGGTTTCTTTTTAAAGTAGTGGACTTCATATTTCTCGTACGAGAGAAAAAACTGCAGATTGAGCAGAGGAAGAAACTACATAATCATACATGAATCATCAAAGGAGTAAATTTTTAAGGTAGCTTCTTCGAATTAGCTAGCTTAAACCAGCTTATATTTATGTATACACTTCTTCGAGTACTTCTGGTTGTAATGATCATGTCTTGTTGATACAGGTTTGATACTAAGAATTTCCGGAGATCCCTTGTCAATGGAAATTACAAAAAGGTTAAAAGACGCCTCAAGAGGATTTACGTGAAGATGGAAACATTTGAAAACTGGAGGAAGACTGTGCTATTAGCTTGCGTGGTTGCTTTGGCTATTGACCCTTTGTTTCTCTTTATCCCTGTGATTGATTCTCATAGATTCTGCTTCACTTTCGACCAGAAGCTTGGAGTAGCAGTTTGTGTTTTGCGTACCTTTATTGACACATTCTATGTGGTTCACATCATTTTTCATCTTATAACAGAGGTCATTGCTCCGCGTTCTCAAGTATCTTTGAGAGGCGAGTTGACAGTGCATTCTAAAGCTATACTAAAAACACGCCTCCTCTTTTACTTCATAGTTGACATTTTCTCTGTTCTTCCCATTCCTCAGGTGTGTTCACTTTCTTTATGATATCTACTTTATCGATTGTGCATTGTTTTTATTAGAATGCAAAATCTTGTAGGTGGTGGTTCTCACTCTCATTCCACAGTCTGCCTCGCTGGTATCAAAGAAAATAATAAAGTGGATTATACTTTGTCAATATCTACCAAGAATCATCCGCATCTATCCGCTTTTCAATGAACTGACAAGAGCCTCTGGTATGGTAGCAGAATCAAAGTGGATTGGAGCTGCTTTAAACCTTCTCCTCTACATGCTTCACAGCTATGTAAGTCTTTGTTCTTGCAACCACTGCTGTTGTTTTGTTATGCGACAACAAGGTTTGTTATACCTGTAATGATGGACAGGTTTTTGGGGCATTCTGGTATGTGAGTGCAATAGAAAAGAAAAGCAAATGCTGGCATGACGCGTGTGCTAGGACATCCGGATGCAATCTCACAGATCTGTTTTGTAGACGAGGTGGCAGAGACAACAGTCGTTTTCTAAACACTACATGCCCATTAATCGACCCTGCCCAAATCACAAACTCCACCGTCTTCAACTTTGGTATGTTCATTGATGCATTGAAGTCGGGAGTAGTAGAGGTAGAGCCTAGAGATTTTCCAAGGAAGTTCGTATACTGCTTTTGGTGGGGTCTTCGAAATATTAGGTTTGTACATCTAAATTCTTTGGTGTGAGATCTGACCGCATAATACAACATATCAACGGATTGTCTTAAGATCATAGCTGCTTTAAACTAGTACAGTGCTTTGGGCCAAAATCTGGAGACAAGCAACTCTGCTGGAGAGATCTTTTTTGCTGTCATCATCTGCGTATCTGGTTTACTTTTGTTTGCTGTGCTCATTGGAAACGTTCAGGTAGGTTATTGTTCATACCTCAAAAACAAGATTTTTCTATCTCATAAGTTGATTCTTAAAAGATTCTTTTGGTGATTACAGAAGTACTTGCAATCATCTACGACTAGAGTAGATGAAATGGAGGACAAAAGGAGAGACACAGAAAAATGGATGTCGTATCGGATGCTACCAGAAGGATTGAAAGAACGTATTAGGAGATATGGAGATTACAAATGGCGAGAAACCAGAGGCACTGAAGACGAAACTCTTCTTCGTAGTCTTCCAAAAGACCTCAGACACGAAACAAAATGTCATCTTTACCTGGATATGTTAAAGCGTGTAAGCTTAGTACCTATATTTGAATCATATGTATCTCTGTTCACCCGGAAGTAGTTTGTAACAAAAGCTTTTTCACTTCTTAGGTTCCTTGGCTTGACTTCCTAAATGATGGTTGGCTACTAGAAGCAGTGTGTGACCGGGTGAAGTCTGTATTCTACTCTGCAAACAGCTATATAGTGAAAGAGGGTGACCCGGTTGAGGAAATGCTGATTGTAACGAGAGGCAATCTGAAAAGTACAGCCAGATCTCATGAGATAGGACAAAACTTTAATTGTGTTTACCTCCAGGCAGGTGACATATGTGGAGAACTTCTCTTCAATGCTACTCGGCGTCCCACTCAGCTTCCCACCTCAACCAGAACCGTAATGACTCTTACTGAAGTTGAGGGCTTCATTCTCTTGCCTGATGATGTAAACTTTGTAGTTTCTCATTTAAATGGCTCCCAAAAACGGAAACTCCAACGAACGTTCAGGCAAGCTTCGAAACCAAAGTGGCAATTGATGTTTTTTTTCACTAACAACAAACTGCGAGACTTACATTTTCTCTCTTTTGGGTAATGGTAATCCATTTTTCAGATTCTATTCAATGCAGTGGCGATCATGGGCGGCATGCTATATACAGACAGAATGGAGAAAACATTGCAAAAGGAAGCTTTCGAAGAATTTAGGCGCCGAAAGAGACAATCAGAATATACCTCAAGGCACACAACTCAATCTTGCAGCAACGCTCTATGCGTCTAGATTCGTGTCCAGAGCTTTGCAATTTAGACAAGAAAGTACAGTAGATTCCTCATCTCCTGTACCTCATAAACCACCAGATCTCGAGTTTGCAAAGGATGAAGCATAGTGTATAACTGAAGGAAAACGACTCTGTTACACTGAGAAGGAAATGAAGACTTATCATCTCCATGCAAGTTAGGAGCTAAATAAGCTCAAATATGGCCTACAACTTTCTGATTACTGTAAAATGATTGAGGATGAATGTGCTCACACACTTTATTTAGGTAGTTTGTTTTGTGATTTTGGTTAGAAAAGATTGTAAACAAGCTTGAAAGACAAGAATCATGCATGGAAAAGTAGAATAAAATTGCTGTTTGTAGGTCAAGTCCTATGGTAGATGGTTCAAAATCTGAAATAACTACAAAAGTTGTACGTGAAACAGAGTACTCAACTAGGTTTGATTTGAATACAGAGGCAAAGAGAGGCTAAGAATCCAAAGGAAGATTCACTTATTGTCTTTCTTCGTCACCTCGTCAAGAAATTCTCTTATAAGACTTATCACTCTCGCCATTATTCTTTGCTGCTGAAAGACCGCTACTGGAACATCAGGCAACTCGAGTGACCTCAACTTTACTAGCTGCTTGGATCTCATCACTATGTGTGTAAAACATGAATGTAAGTGTTTTAGATTGAACAATGAGACACGAGTAGCTAAGGAAAGATGCATATTGTGAATTAGTAGAGTTTATCTAGAGATAAGGTACTTACTTCGGAGTATTGTGGATATATATATGAACCATAAGATTATGTAAAAGTACACTGCCTGTAAAGAAGAAACTGAGATATATCACCACAAGATTCAAGAGAATAGTTAATATCAAAGCTCTAAAAGTCCAGCTTTACCGGTTCGTAATTATATATAGCTTGGAGCGCAGTATAAAAGATGAGAAACAAAGGGAGTCTCATCATTTTGGATACAAGACTTGAAGAATGGCTTTTGAAGATCTATCAAATATGAAAAAGAGTTAAAAAAAACCACTCAATGGACGCTGTTTTACGTTATATTTAACAAGTCCTTAAACCTCTGATGTCATCCACAAAATGACGCCTGTCATAAGAGGCAAAATGTAGAAGCTTTCTGGAGTTGAAAGATCAGTGAACCAGAAGATTCCACCATCTTTAAGCGCAGGGATTTTCTTAGCCATGGCATTAATCTGTTTAGAAAGTAAGTAGTGAGATAATAATAGACACGAGTGAAAACACTAGAGCCATCAAAACAGAAGCAAAAGTTCATTATATGTTTACTCCTTCGAGAAAGCTGATGTTGATGAACGCATGAAGAGCGGCTACTGTCACTGCCGGCAAGCAAACTTTTAGGAATCTGATGTGATAATTGATCCATAGAAAGAAAGTTAAAACATGTGAAAGAGAGACATTCAACGTTTTGGGTAAGGAAACTCACCTTAGAAACAAATCTACTTCCCATTTTCTGTACCTAGCCTGAGCTTTAGGATCAGCGGTCTGAAAAATGGTTTTAAACTTTGCTTTAGTTAAGTTTGAAAGATTTCAAAAGAGCCACTAAGGACAGAGTACCTGTATAATTTTGATCACTTTCTGAATGTGCTTATCCATTATCTAGTTTACAAAACGTACAAGACTTGTAAAGGTTCCAAAGCAGCAAGTACTTAGAAAGAATAATGGATCAAAGTTGGAAACTAATTCAATGAGAAAGCACAAAAGACTAACTTGTAGTTCCCAGACTTGTATCTGAAGCCGCAGAAGGAGTGGTGAAATCAGTCCATAAACCAGAAAAACGGTAAGAGCAATTGAAATCCACCTATAAATGAGTACAAACCAATCACTGAACTATAAATCCTTAAGAAATCAAAATGGTATCAAACGTAAAGTTCGACGAACCAATTGAAGCCAGTAAGCTCATGGATTCCATTAATTACATACTGCACGCTGTTCTCAGGGGAAGAAAGATCTCCAATTGCTCCAGAACACTCATTTATAGAGATATTACTGGCCATAGATTGCTCAGGGACAAGTTCCTCAACAACTTTTCCAAAAGTATTAACCTCTGGTTTAGAAGACGAACACATGTTTCTACAGAGCAATACTTTAGAACCCACTGGTTGAACAAATGACATATGCCTACTATCTTCAAAGAAAGCTTTCCTGTGAAATCTACGAATCAAAATACTTGAATCCAGGAAACTGGATTCTGTACAATTTTTGACATGATGATGAAGAACAGGCCTTGAGTTCATGCAATAGAACCATTTTGAGTAAAGATTTTTCCTTGAGAAGCTACGAAGACAAGCCATTTCTAGACGTTAATCTTAAACAAAGAAGTAACACTTAAGTCAAAAATAAGAGAAAAACTACAACTTTTGAACACTAATGGTGGTGACACTTACTTGAATCTAGACAAAGAAACACATTTTAACCCGAGATTTTCCCCAAATTTCAAAGATGAAACAGAAACCCTAAGTTTTCACAAGGTAAAACAAACACTTTGGTTTCCCCATTTGAAGCAGAAAAAGGATGTAAAAAGTAAGGAGCTTTCAACAGATTTGCAATTCTAAAGAGCTGATTTTGTAACTCTACCTACTCTGCTTTCAGCTAGTTTATGTGTAGTACTTGCCATTTTTAGGTAGCCTAGCTCTATTATTTACTATTCATGATATTGAATTGGGCCCATGAAGCCCAATAATTAGCTAGGTTTATAAGCCCATTTAAATTAAACTAAACGCTGCGTTTTATTCTTTCGTTTTTGTTTTCTTAAACGGTGCGTTTTGTTTCTGAAGGTCGTCGTCAGAGACTGAGAGAGATGCGAGCCATCTCTTAGCCCTAAGACTACGAGTCGACTGAGTCGAACTGTGAATGCAGCTGTGAATTCAAATCCTTAGGTAATTTGGAACTTTATGATTCTCACATTTTCTTTTTGTTTCTCGAGAAAAATGCTGCGAAACTTGATACGGATCCTTAGCTGTAGAAATTAAAGCAGACTTGATGAGTTTTCGTGTCAATTGATTTGATTCTGTATTGAGGAACTTATTAGAATGTTTTTGATTCGTATGTTCCATTTGTGCGTTCGTGTATCTGCTCTATACTGAGTGAGAACTCTTTTTCGTAGGATCGTCGATATGGCTGCTTGCTTGCGGGGTCTCTCTAAAAGAGTTAATCTCTTACAGAGAAGAGTTTACCCAACTTGTGGTCATCTAATTGCTGATGATAAAGATGAAGCTAAATCCGGTTCTCGGACTTCGGATACAGTGATTCGTAAAGTCTTGGCTCATAATGGGACTAACACGCTTAGCTCTATGTTTGTGAAGAGGCAATATCAATCATTTTCGGGGCCATTGGGTCTTGGATTTTCTTCATGTCGGTATATGAGTTCTACACCACCAGATTGGTCTAATAAAGTTGATGGTATAGATTTTGTGGCACCAGAAGTTGTTGCCGATGAAATCATTGAATCTGTGACAACAAGCCAAGTTGTTCCTGCTGTAAACGAGGTTGCTATTGCTGCTGCGGATTCTGCTTTTCCTGTTGCTGCTTTGCAGCATCTGATCGATGGTGTGCATTCGTTTACAGGCCTGAGCTGGTATTTACGCAGTTTCTAAGCACATTTTATCTGTTTTTGTTTTGTATGTATTAGTCGTTCATTCTTTTCACTTTTGTGTCAGGTGGGCTTCGATAGCTTTGACAACTGTGATCATTCGTGGAGTTACAGTTCCCGTTCTTTTAAATCAACTAAAGGCTACTCACAAACTCAATGTCAGTTTTAGATTTTTGTTCTATGATTGCATATTTCCAGACATTATGATTTGCTTCTTTTCAGTTTGTGATTTATCTTTCATCTTTTTGCAGGTTTTGAGGCCACAATTGGAGGAGTTAAGACGAGAGATGAACACTAAGGTACAAATTGTTTCTTTGCCTTTTTACTTGTTCTTTGTATACACGTGACTGTCTGGATTTACATAAGTATGGACTCAGTTTGTCATAGAAAATTAATTGGTGATTCCATCAGGCTTTTCTAATTATCACTTTGTGAACTATAATCTTGATTGAGTAGCTTTCTTGAGTTTTCTTCTTGGTTAGGAAATGTTGGTGAAGTTCCCACAGTTCCACTAGCTTTTTTAATTACCATTTGTCTGACTTCCATTCTGATATTAATTAGGTTGTCTAGAGTGTCGAGGTTATGACCTCTTGCATCTGTTGTAATGTTTTTTAGGCTGTGGATCCAGAAGCCATGGCAGAAGGTCAAAGACGGATGCAATTATTGTTTAAACAGTAAGTCCAAATTTATGAATTACTTGTGGAGATGAATTGTTGTCTTCAAGCTAAATGTACTACTAGTTCCTCTTTTGCTGATATGTTTCTACTGTATCGTGGATTGCCTTAGACATGGAGTAACTCCTTTTACTCCCCTCAAAGGACTTATTATTCAAGGCCCCATCTTCATCAGCTTTTTCTTTGCGGTAAGACATACATTAGTCTTTTACAGTTGTCTCTGATCATTATGTTCTATGTGTTCATTTATTCTTGTGTACAGATTCGGAATATGGCTGAGAAAGTCCCATCATTTAAAACAGGGGGAACTCTTTGGTTTACTGATCTCACCAATGCAGATACTACATTTATCTTGCCACTCCTCACTGCAGCGACTTTCTTGATTACGGTGGAGGTAAGAGCTTTGTATATGCTTTTTTTATGACTTATTTAATCCAAGTTTTGGGTGCTGATACTTTTTCTGCATCCTTATTGAGCCTTTGAATTAAAATGGTCCAATTATCTTGGTCAGTGAAAATCAGTTGATAGGCTGATCTTAAGAATCAGAGTTCTAAAATGGATTCTGTAACCTCTATAAATCTAACTACATAAAAGAAACTTTTTCACGGATTTATCTGTATTACTTTTGGTAGTCAGTTGTTTTGTCAGGCCTAATTTATCTAAGCAAATCTTGTTGTACTTTTAGTCAAACATGCAGGAAGGGCTTGAAGGCAATCCAGTAGCTGGAACTATGAAGAAATTCTCAAGAATTATTGCCGTTGTCTCTATTCCAGTTTTGATAGGCATTGAAAAGGTAGTAAATATTAATATTCCTCTGTCAAACTTTTAATGTTGATAAGCATTAAAATTTAAGAAGATAACAGTATCACTTAAAAATTAATGATTTTGTATGCAGGCACTGTTTTGTTACTGGCTTACTTCGAACCTCTTTTCTCTTGTGTATGGATTCAGTAAGTCCCCTGAACGTTGTGTTTGCTCTTTGAGACATGAGATTTTGCAAATCCAAAAGAGTTTTAACTTCCATCTTTTGCTTGTGTATATATGTGTGCAGTATTAAGACGTCCTGATGTGAGGAGGTTTTTCAACCTTCCAGATGTTAACATCTCTTCAACTAGGCAGCCATCCCCGCCGCCGCCATCGCCGATTTTGCCATTTTCCTTTCCACAGCCAAATGATCAAAATTCTGTTCACGAAAAGCCGCCTATGTCCTCTTCCGAGACATCTTCAAGCTTCTCAGATCAAAGAAGAATCTCACGGAGTTCAGTTCTGAACCAGAGAATCAGAACACTAGAGAAACAACTCAAGGACCAGAAGAAGAAGAAGTGAGAGACTCTTTTATGTTGGGTTGTTTTCGATGAAACTAGGTGATGATACTGAAGAAGGGATACGATTTTTGAAAATAATGACAGTTATAGGAAAAATGTAGGTGTCTTATACTTTTTGAAGTATTTATTCCATTTACATTTATACCTTGATAATCAGTACTTACATGTATGTGTTATATGTAGCTAACAAGGTTAAATCTTCTTTATTCGAACAGCCTGCAACTAGAGATGTAATGATTATCAAAATTGATGTACTTTGTCCAATATTTCTGATACTTGCTTATCCCCAGCTCTGACCATGGTTTCATGTGTCCATTGAAGTGTATAACAACTGAATTCTCAATCTTCTTTGCATTGATTCCTTTATCATAACCCAATCCAAGTAAGTGCCATTTTTTCTCAAGCGGCTGTGTCAGACTGTAGAACGTTATGAGCCCAGGTGGCAATGTTCCAAGCTTCCACAGAGTCCTGTTTGCATTCTGCAAACACAAACGAGTAGCAAATCAGTATACAACACTTGAAGATGAATGATAAAGTACCAAAAGTCTAGAAGAAGAACTGACCAGGTTTTGCCAATAGTGATAAGTTTCTGTAATGTTGTTCTTTTTCCACTCTTTAAGGTCGAAGATGTTCATGCCATAAGCCCATGCACAGTATTTTGGATTAAAATTCTCTGAGATGTGTTTATCACTGAAGTTTAAGTAAGTGTCAAGACGATGGAAGGTGGCCTTGCAGGTTTCTACTGCACCATTCACTTTCCCTTTAAGATTTACTGACCACAAGCGAGCTAAATCCTTCTGAACAACCACATCATCGTCAAGAAACAAGATTTTATCTAACTTTGGGAAGATCTTTGGGATGTAGAACCTCAAATGGTTAAGCATTGAGAGGTATTTCGGGTACCGGTACTTGAGGTTATCTGAGTCTGATGCAGCTGATTCATCTCTCTCTGTTTTGAAATAGAACTTCTTCATAGCTTCTGACTCAAGCTGTCTCAAAACTGGAGAGTAAGATGAGTTGAGCCAAGAGAAATCTTCGAACCTTTGGACTTGTATGGTGGCTTTTCCAGGAGGGTTTAACAGAAACCACATACTCATTGCTCCAAAATTGAGTTTATCAGTCACAAGGTGGAAAACATGCCTTGAAGAATCCTGCCAAAGCCAATAAGCCTTGTGAGTTAAAAGCATATCCTTTATTGCAACTCTTTTGAGTCTTTTGATGAATCATTATTACCTGTGCATTCATGACTGTGGAGTTGACAACAACTGATGTAGCCAATACATTATCAGAGAAGAGAGCATAGTGGTAAAGTTTTGGGTTCTCCAAATTCTCCCTTCTTGGGAAATTTCTCATTGGTAAAGGAAGGAGATAATACTCTAGATTCAAACGCATGGTCAAGCAGTGCATAGCATTTGGTATTGCTTTGGTAGCTAGCTGAGTCAAGAAAGCTATATTAGTTTGCGTGTACTCGAGTTCGTCTTCAGCTGTTTGTAGCATTGCTCTCAGCTTATTTGTCACCAACTTGCATCCATATAACTGCTTGTTCGCTCTAGCCAGTATTTGTCCCATCTCTCTAATAGTATCCACAAGTCTGCTACAATAACCAAAACGATCAAACCAGAGTAGACCATTTCATATTAAGAACACTAAGCACTGCTGATAAAAGTACCTCTGCTGATGATCAATATCAGTAGGTTCTTCCTCTGATGCTAGTTTCATTAGTTGTCTTTCCAGTAGTTCGTGCAAGGCGAGATTGTTCGTCATCTTTGCAATGCCACTGTAAACTCGTGCCATAATAGTTTGATCTTGCATCAGACGTAACATATCTTCAAAAGTCTTGGCCCTCCGGTAATCGTTGTTCCAAATGGTGTAATTTCCGAGTGGTGCAGAATCAACAGATCTGGAACGTGCAATGGCTGCCTTCTCAAACTTGTGAACAGAATCATCAATGATCAACTGATTTGCCCGTTTCACTCTTCTGTCCTGTCTCAGGCTCTAACACAACACAACAGGGACATAAGAAATAAGATAAAAGCAACCATGTCAATGATGTCACACATGTCAATGGCATTAAGAAAGATGAAAATTACCCTTTGAAACATCATCTCTGGTATATCATTAAACACTTGGATTCCATGATCAAAACCAGGAACCATTTCTTCTTCATTTCCCTTCAGGTGAAGGAAGAGACAACAAGCATCAGTAACTTCGTAAACGTCAAGAAAGTAGATAAGTATCAACCAAACAATCAAAACCCAAGTATGATATCTACATCAGAAGAATCATAAGTCTCTGAGGGATTTATATTCCTGAATGATTTAAGCCTCAAAGGATCCAAATTGGATGTGGTGTCATTGAGAGCATCAAGGACCTGTTTTCAAACACTTGTACGTTAATTTCTAACAAGAAAAGAAGAGATCGAACAACACCAAATCCTAAGCCAAATTGACACTTACCTCTTTTGAGAAAAGCGGACGAAGAGATTGCAGAGCTTCATGTTCTCTCCAGTTAAGTTCCTGAAAACATTCATTCAACAACTTCATTTCTTTCAAATCTTTTCATTACAGTATGACGATAACAAAGTCAAAAACATTACCTTATCGATTAAAATCTTCCCAAAACTGGCTTTCTCTGAAAGAATTACAGAAATAAGAACATCTTCAACAAGAAATCTCGAAACTTGTCTATGTTTATTCATCGAAATCATAAAGAAAAGTACAAAAAGAACCCAGTAATCGAATGAAAGAGACGATCAAAGAAGTCAAACAGACCAAACGATGAACGCTTGTGAAGTATGTAGCCGATCTTTAAGGAAGCATAAACGAAAAAGGCGAGAAGCCCTAGAAACACTGGAACCACACATCGTTTTAGGTCTCTTAACCTAAATCTTCGTACAGCTCTTCTCTTCCTCGGATTCATGAAGCTTTAATCGAATGAAAGAGACGATCGTAAAACTGAATTGCTCTCTTTTCCCTCCAAAACGCTTTCTTTTATTCTTCTTTAACAAGTAACAGATTCAAATCGTGTTTAATATGCAGAGGAAAATCGTAACGACGTCGTTTCAAAATAATACTAGACTATAAAGTTATTGGGCCTTATTGGGCTTATAAAACCTAAGCCTAAAGATTTACACGCAGCGAAAAATCATAACGACGTCGTTTCATATAAAGCTCGTCAAATTAAGCTTTATTAGGCCTTAGTGGGCTTATTAAAACCTAAGCCCAAAGGTTTTACATGAAGCGGAAAATCGTAACGACGTTTCAAAACAATACCAGACTGTAAAGTTATTAGGCCTTATTAGGCTTATAAAACCTAAGCCCAAAGATTTTGCACGCAGCGAAAAAACATAACGACGTCGTTTCATATAATGCCAGACTGTTAACTTAAAGCCGTCAAATTAAGCTTTATTGGGCCTTATTGTGCTTATTAAAACCTAAGCCCAAAGGTTTTACATGCAGCGGAATGTTGTAACGACGTCGTGTCATATAATGCCAGACTGTTAACTTAAGCTGTCCGATTAAGCTTTATTGGGCCTTATTGAGCTTATTAAAACTTAAGCCCAAAGGTTTTACATGCAGCGGAAAATAGTAACGACTCGTGTCATATGATGCCACACTGTTAACTTAGAGCCGTCAAATTAAGCTTTATTGGGCCTTATTGAGCTTATTAAAACCTAAGCCCAAAGGTTTTACATGCAACAGAAAACGACGTCGTGTCATATAATGCCAGACTGTTAACTTAAGCTGTCCGATCAAGCTTTATTGGGCCTTATTGGGCTAAGTAAAACCTAAACCCAAAGGTTTTACACGTCAAAAAAAAGGAGTATAAATAGTTAAATCGAGATTTGAGATATTTTCAGATCCTTATTGTTAATCTCCCCTGGATCTCGGAAATCAGAAGAACAGTCAAACAATGGCTGCCGCAGACGGAATATTCCGTTGCATCTTTGAAGGATGTATCTCCGGCCTCGATTCCGTCATCGAGCGGCGTCCTTACCACAAAAATTGCGGATGTGCACTTCACGATAAATCTAACGCCGCCGGGAAAAGTCAAAATCAGCGACGGCCACCTTCTTGTCGCCGCCATGGAAGCTCAGAGAGCATCTCGTTCCCGATCCGAAGGTCTTGGAGTGAAGGCAACATCATGGCTTTGAATCTGTTTCCTTCTTCGTCTTCTTCTTCAAATCTCCAATCGCTTTCGTCGTCTTCTTCCCTCACAAATTTGGCTTCGTCTTCTGATTTACCGGTGGATGAATCTGTATTGGAAGATCTGAACAAATCTCATAAACAGCTGCGATGGACGATTGATGAAGATGATTATTGATGATGATGATGATGATGATCAATTCCAGGTTGTGTTAACTGCTAATCTTCGTTTCCATTAAATTTTCTTAATTATTTTATTTAAAGACTTAATAAATAAATAAAAACATTTTGTGTGTTGTATTTTGTTTCTGTTTTTTTGTAACAAAAACCAAAATTTTGCAAATGAAATTTGAATGATTAGCATAATAAGGGTGATTATTGTTAATCACATTCATTAGATAGTAATAATATTTGCCAATAAAGCTTCTCTACTTTCAGTTTCAATCAATTAACACAACATTAAGCATAGATTAATCTAAATTAAACATTGTTAGATACTAATCTCAAAAGCAAACACTATGATTATGAAGCAACTATGATCAATTTAAGAGTGTCGTTAGTAACATACCAGATTGGTAAAAATTAGATGAAACTGTTGAGAAATTGAGCTTCAATGAGTCTCACCTAATGGCTCAAAGCAGAAATTTTTCATGTTTATGACACAAAACACAATGATTTGTAGCATTCATTACATTAAGTGCGTAAGTTTCGACAAAGAGGACAAGAACCATGAATCTTAAGCCACATATCAATACATTCCATGTGAAACCAATGGTCACATTCAGGTATAGAGCGTAAGGTCTCTTTAGTTGCATACTCTGATAAACAAATTGGACAAACATGTTCAGTAGTTGTTCCAGGAAGTCTTCTACTTTCTCCCAACTCCAGTTTCTTGTATGTTTCTATTGTAGATTGGTCAAGACCTCCATTGGACATAACTTCACTTTGTTGCTGCGTTGTGGGTGTGGCTGAAACAGCTGAGTTCTGTTGTCTAGGGGAATAGAACCTAGACTTGTAAATGCGTATAACGAGACATATAGCAAAGAGAGTGACTGCTACGCTTATTGACATGCTTACAAAAACATTGCCTAATGGACCTGCAATTTAAAACCTTTCACAAGTTAGTTTAAGCCTATCAAAATAGAGTATGTTTTTTTCGATAGGTTTAAATAGTTGGCCCAGTTGACTTGCCCCTAATTTAGGTAGACATGAGGTGGTGGATTCAAATAGTTAGGCTATGAATCGGGTCATGTTGTCAATCCAATAGTTACTTGTTGACAAAAAAAAAATAGAGTATCTTTTAGGTATTTTGAGTATGTTTCGGAGGGTAACATTCTGGTATTTGAACATTATTCGGGTATTCGAGTATTCGGGTATTCGTTTAGTTTTGGTTCTCTAAAATTTAGATCCAAACCGACTCGAATTTTATGAAACTAAACCAGAACCAAACCGAAACAATACTTGGTTTTATATGAATCCAAAAATTCTTTACCCGAAAGACTCGAATGCGATAAGAATCGACCCAAGATCAGAATGCCCATGCCTATTTTTGATATATTGAAAATTGTAATTAAACAATCAATTAATCTTGTGAAAAAAAAACAATATTAATCAAGTTCTTATCAAAAGAATAATAGTAAAGTATTCAATAGTCAATGGCCCATGTCATTTGCAATATACCTACTCCAATTGTTATTCTCTAGTTGTTTAATCAATAGATAATTATTGAAAAAGCCAAAGATTCCTTCGATTTGAAGTTATGAGAAGAGAATGAATTGAAGTACCAGATTTTTCATGAGGGAAGCATTTGACTTCAAGAGAAGCATTGTTTATGAATCCACATCTCATATAACGTATCTCACAATCGCTACAACTTGGAGAATCCCATTTAAGCCAAAGGTCTTGATCGTTGACATTTGTTGAAAATCTTGATCTCTCCACAGCAACCGGTCGAGAAACTGGAATAGCTACTGTCTTGAAGATCTGACAATCAGACAACACAGATTTCACAAGATCTAAACTAGTTGTAGCTAAGAACGAGGTTGTTGAGTTGCTTAGACATGAGATAGTTTCAAATCCAGACGACTTTACAACTTCATTAGGACAACTCAAGAACGTGTAACTAGCAAGGTAGATAGCAGAGAAAGGAGATCCTGAAATGTCAAAGGTTAAAAGCTTTTTGGCCAAACAATTATCAGGATCATAAAGATGAATCTGCTGTCTTATATAATCGATCTTCCGGACAAGAAATGTTCTGGAATTAGGTAGCTTGAGAGCTGTCTTGGGACTACTTGTGTTGCAGTGAAGATTAAAGCCTGCATAGCCACAGAATTCAGGCTGTTTCGAGAGTAACCGGAAAGGAAAACGGACATGGACATCATCGGGACCGCATAAGGAAGGAGAGCAATGTTTTGGGTGGGAAGCTTGTAGATGAGAGAAGAGGAAGAAGAGATAAAGGAAGAGTTGTTTTGATAAAGTCATACTGTGGGTTTGGTATTAATGGAGGGACATAAAGACTTTCTATTAAACTTATTATGATTATTACTCAAGACTTAAAAAGACAGATCCATCTTTTATTAAGATAACAATATTTAGTTTGTTCCTTAGAAACGTCGTACTCGTTTTTAAAAGTTTATGCACTAAGAAACAAATGGTAGAAATTGAATGGAGACATCAGAAGAAAACACCACTTTGTCAATATCCAGATGGGATCTATATTCGTTTCAAAGATAACCATATTTATTTATAAGAGAGATCATCAAACTATAAAAGATTTGTCTTATTTTGAAGATAACATAATATCTTATTTCAAGAGATCACTCAATTTGGATCAACATTGACCAGAAATATACACAAAGTTTAATTCCTAGGTTACACATATGTTATTCAAATTTCTAAAGTAGTTTTCTTGTTTTTCTACGAACCCTTTACAAAGTTATAACGACGTTTGTATAACTTAAAAAAACAAGAAAACTAATTACAAGAGTGCAATCACTTTACAAGATCTAATGTTTACAAAGCTTGAAATAGAGAGACAAAGAATGATTATAAACTAGTAACATTACATCCATTACAACCTTAAACATCACACAGCTTCACGAACAAGGTGAGAATTCTGACAAATAGGACAAGAACCATGAATCCCTGATCTGTGTAGATTTGATCTGCTCTTTTTCTAGGGTTTATTGTTGTTTATTTTGGAAGAAGAAGCGAAGCAATGGATTTGGGATTAACTTTAGCGGTTATTGCTGTTTGTTGTAGTCTCGAGACATTTCCCGTCGGTTTCCGCCTCTATTCCGACGGAAACCAACGGAAGATATCACCGATAAATGTTATGTTTTCTTGAAGTGTAACGAGAGATCTTGTATTCATCAATGATCTCCATTTATTATAGAAATAGATTGTAAATTTGGTTTTCTCGTATCAATTAAGGGAGAGTGTTGGTTTATAATTGAGTTTTGTGACTTTTAGTAATGTATTAATACATTAAGGATCGTAGCGTTAGGAACATGACGTTTAGGTTACTTACTTGTGGTGATGAAACGTCACAAGTCCAAAAGGCGCAATTCTTATGTTATATTCTTTGTTGTCTATATAAGCCAGATTTGTATTGATGTAAAATTAACAAGTTTCAGATCATAAATAAAATTTATATTTGTTCTTCTATGATTCAATCTCTTCCTTATCTTCTTCTATAAACAAATCGATAGTTCAACAATTAATAACAATGGTTTCTCCTTGTTTCTTTGCTGAAGATGATACAATAGAGACAGTGCTCCTTACATTCCAACAAGGCCCGAACCGCGTAAACCTCAGGGCACGCAACAAGTGACAGAAAGTGTTTGGAAACAAGAGAGAGTGTTGGATAGTCAGATATTGGTACACGAGCTAAGATATTAACTATGAGGTCGTAGGGTAGTGACGAAATCAGAGACGCTGGTTCCGAAGATTGCTCCTCCTTTGCCATAGTTTTGGAACAAATATACAAATCAACAATCACCCAAATATGAAAGAAGAAGAAGAAAACACAAAACCCTAATAGAGGAAGAGAAGAAAGCAGAAAGCCCTAATATACTTCTAATGCTAGTAGTTGCGTTTATACATATACCTATATTTTTTTTTGTCAACGGCAATATCAGTTTGGGCCACAAAGATAGGTCAATATTAGCCAAATTCCTACATAAATTTCGTAGGTGTTGGGACTCAGATCCCTGATTGTGCATGTGCATCTACCTTTAATAGACTTATCACCAACCACTAGACTAAAGGCCACTTGCACATATACCTATACTTATAGCACCTTTATTGATGTTGAGATTTATTGATAAGTAAACGTACCGGAAAAGGAAGTTCGGTGAGAGTGCTCGTCATAATGCTAAGCGATTCAAAGCTCCTCTGTTTTTGGTTTTCTTTCATTAATGCAAATATGAATCTAAAGAAAAGACTTTGATCTCTGGTGCCTTAAGGACTTATAAAGTGGCTACACCACTGGGCCACATGTCCTCGACATATACTTGATCATTAATAAATCCAACTATTTATTCCTGTTAAAATTCTTAGAAAGGCAGAAAATGTTTTGATCAAAAAGTTAAATGTCTAACTTTACAGCTTAAATACCGGAATTTGACTTCATGTAGTCGCATAATATACAGTTTGCATAGTCGTGTAATCTTCTGAACTGATATTTTCAGATAGTCAGATAGTCAGATTATAATCTCGCGTCATAGTGAGATTTTAGTTATGGATCGATATCGATCTTGAAAAAAAAAAGTGAAGATAACTAAGCTAACATACACAAAGTTTAATTCCTAGGTTACACATATGTTATTCAAATTACTAAAACATTTTTTTCTGTCTCCAAAAATAAGTTTTATATAAGAGTTTTCTTGTTTTTCTATGAACCCTTTACAAAGCTATAACAACGTTTATATAACTTTGAAGAAAAACAAGAAAACTAACTACAAGAGTGCAATCACTTTACAAAATCTAATTTCTTACAAAGCTTAAAATAGAGAAACAAAGAATGATTATAAACTTGTAACATTACTACATCTATTACAACCTTAAACACATCACACAGCTTCACGAGCCTGATCCGGAGAAGGAGAATTCCGACAAATAGGACAAGAACCATGAATCTTAAGCCAAGCATCTATACATTCAACATGGAAACAATGATCACATTCTGGTATACACCTAAGTATATCTTTAGTCGCATACTCAGATAAACAAATAGGACAAACAATATCATTAGTTCCTGGTACTCTTCTACTCTCTCCTAATTCCATTTTCTTATATGATTCTATTGTTGATTCATCAAGACCTCTCGTGACTATAACTCCGTTTGCTTGCGGCGTTACATTGACCACGGTTCGTTGTCTCCTGAAAGTGAATCTATTGGAAGTACAAACTCCGATTCCAATACAAGTAGCAAAGATTAAAACCGGTCCAATTATGGTTAAGACTATGATTTTAATCACTTGTAATGCTGTGTTGTTATGACCTGTAAAATCACGTTTTCAGAGGTCACTTTATTGAAGCCGCCATTATAGTAATAATACCACAAAGCATGTATGTAATATTCTTTTATAAAACTAAAAAAAAAAAGTAGTATTATTCTGTTGTAAGGTCAACTATATATTGGTAATAATAACACAATAAATAATTTGATAAGCTACATGTCATAGTTTATGTATTGATTTTTTTTATTAAAAAATTGTATTATAAGTACGGCATTGTGTATGACATGAAAAGATTGGATTGGATCTTTTGACAATTTAAGTTAAGCACTAATTAATTAATCAGATAGTCAATGGTTCTATGTCAAATGTAATGCCTACTAGCTACATTATTATTTTCTAGTTTTTGTTTTGTTAAACAAGTTGGAACTTGATCTATAGGCTAACTCCGAAACTCCAAACAATATTGTTCAGGGAAACATGACTCTCTAAAGTTGAATATCGATAGCAAAAGTCATGGTTAACATGTAATCACTTGACTAAACACACTTACCATTATTTTTTAGTTATTCAATGGATGAATAATTGTTTGAAAAACCCTAAAAGATCAAAGATTCATTTGACTTGAAGATTTTAACAAACAAAATTTATACTTCATTGATTACTACTAATGGAGGTCTAAGAATCAAGAAGAGAAAGAATTTTTTCATTGGTACCTGATTTTCCAAAAGGGAAGCATTTGACTTCAAGAGAAGCATTGTTTATGAGTCCACATCTCAAAAAGTCTCTCTCACATTCGCTACAACTTGGAGAATTCCATTTGAGCCAAAGGTCTTGATCGTTGACATCATTCGAAAATCTTGGTTCCTTGGCAATAACCGGTCGAGAAACTGGTATAGCTAATGTCTTAACGATCTGACAAGAAGATGGCACAGATTTCACAAGTTCCAAACTAGTTGTAGCTAAGAACGAGGTCGTTGAGTTGCTTAAACATGAGATAGATTCAAATCCAGACGACTCTACAACCTCATTAGGACATGTTACGAACGTGTAGTTGACAAGGTAGAGAGCAGAGAAAGGAGACTTTGAAATGTCAAAAGTCAAAAGCCTTCTTGCCAAGCAATTTTCAGGATCATAGAGACTAATATGCTGACTTAGATAATCGATCTTCTTGACAAGAAATGTTCCGGAATTAGCTAGCTTGAGAGATGCCTTGGAACTACTTGTGCATTGGAGATTAAATCCTGCATAGCCACAGAACTCAGGCTGTTTGGAGAGTAGCCAGTAAGGAAAACGGACATGGACATCGTCACGACCACATGAGGATGGAGAGCATTGTTTTGGGTGATAAGCTTGTAGAAGAGGGACGAAGAAGAAGAAGAAGAGATTAAGGAAGAGTTGTTTTGATAAAGTCATATTGTGGTTTTGGGATATGAGTTATGATTACACGTAATATACATAGCTAAGACTAGATCTTACATA
Organism: Lepidium aucheri; assembly: GCA_900406435.1. NCBI lineage: Eukaryota > Viridiplantae > Streptophyta > Magnoliopsida > Brassicales > Brassicaceae > Lepidium > Lepidium aucheri. The sequence continues at coordinate 7,048 of OVBA01000670.1, read as the reverse complement.
ATTACAATATTTATTGGTTGGTTAAACGAAGAATAATAGAATATTATAATCTAAAGAAAGTCGTACTTGTTCTCTTTTGATAGTGCTCGATAAGATTCAGTTGTTAGGAATTGATATAATAGACGTCAAACACAGCTACATGATGATGAAAGTAAATTCCTTTTTCTATGATTTCATTAAAATTTACTTTAACAAAGGAGATACTTTTGCTTTGGATTTCTCTGTACGAAAGAACAAAAGCCATATAGTAAACACAACGTCATTACCAGGATATATGTCTGTGAAATTAACAAACTTGAAACATGTCCAAAGAATGATAGAAATGAAACTGAGTTACTTAAAAAAGAAAGCCAATAGGTTTATAAACGCAAACCAAGAGTATATGTACCAATTCTACTATTCCTTAGAACGAACCACTTTTTCAAGATAGAAATCCATAACATTGGATAAAGCTTCGATGAATGTAGCTTCGCTTGTCCCTGGAAGCACTGCTTCTTGAGCTTCCTCTACCATTTCCTCCACTAGAGACTTTGTGTTTAGTGTTTCTCTGCACATCATATTTCCAATATCAAATGCTGTTAGTCCTCTCTCCACTCCTTTCTTCAGAAGCATCGTTGAGATTCTAAGTGTTCGAGCGGTTTCAAGTGGCATTTTCCATCCATGAAACTTCAAGAGAGCAATATCTTCTTCTGCGTCTAGTGATCTTATGTACTCTTGAGTCTCGGGGGAGTATGGTTTTCGGGCTTGAGGCCAGTATAGCCATTCGAATGTGCAATCTTCAAACTGTTGCATGAAACAAAAATAAAATGTAGTTTCATGACAAATATTGTTATAAGCAAAGCGGGATTTACGAGTAGAGAAAAAGTAGTGCGCTTACGCTTTCAGGCAAGCAGTATCCATGATCTATGGGAACCAAAACGATTTTCCCGTTTCCGTCCTTGGACATCAAAATGTTGCCACCATGCCTATCTGCGTTTGCCAGTCTTATATCCAACACAGAGATCTTATGAACTTCCTCTTGTGGAAATGATGCTGGACCCATATCTTCACAGCTGCCCATGTTCTCAGTAAACATCTGAAGTGACCCAATCTTGGCTTTGACTTCTTTGGGATGATTAAACCCGGGATGCAGACATTCAATCATAGCAGTGGGAGGTACACCAGCAAAACCTCTCTCTTCACCAACCATAGATCGGCTTCCACTTGCGGGATGATCCAAAATGTAAGCAGCAACTTCCCTTATAGCACCTTCTCCAACCTTTGTTCCTTTTTTCAAACCTTCCCCGTTTGGTGAAAGAGGTAAGCCTTGTGGATTGTTTTCAGCCATTGGTTCTTCGTCGATTGGTTTAAATACACCAACAAATTTGTTGCCCGATGAACCCTGCATAAAATAAGCTCCTCCCGTGCCTTCTCTAGACCTGACTGGAGAATTCCCACTTTTTAGTCCATCAGAAGCAGACTTAATCATATCTTTAACCAGCAGAGGTAATTTTGCCTTGGAATTAATGACGATCGGCTCCAAAGAGAGTCTGTCAGAAGCCTTCCTTGGTGGCACAACTCTATCACTGTCACAACCTATCTGATCATCTGCTAGTGGGGCTACAATAGACAGCTCATAGTTCTTCTCCACAGGCTTAGCACGGACTTTTGCAGATCTCCTAACCAGTAGATGCAACACCGAGTCATCATTTCTGCAGATGTCATTAATAAGACTCTGGTCTTCCAACGTCTCACCTTCGTAAAGTATCTCCTGTTCATCAGGATCAACAAAGTCTTTTCGCTTCTTCGAAATCTGCTTCTTCACATATCCAATGTTTCTACCTCTCTCCACATGGAACCTGCAGTGTTTCCCACACGTGGTCTTAACATCAAGGACCTGGAGATCAGAGAGCTTGAGAACCAGATGAAGAATGTTGCCTTCACTGACACCGTATTCACGCATATTGGAATTGCTTCTGGCTAGTTCTCGTCCCCCAAAAACTAGCTTCTGATTCCTCACTACAAACCCACGATAAGACTGAATCCGGAGCTTAACAGACTCTATCGAATCAGACTCAAGCACTCGCATTGGTATAACCGTTCCAGGTAGTGTTAGATAGATCATTATGGTCTCATCTGGGTAAGAATCAACACACGAACTTGCACAAGCCAGAGGCATAATCAATGGCTCGCTACGAACCGGACTTAGTGTAACACCAGCTGATGACATCTTTTATACTTCAAAGCTTCGACAGAAAAGAAAAAAAAACACAGGATTTGATGCTTTCACACAAAATCCCTCTGTTATATACAACAAACAGCAAAACCCCTAAAATCACAAATCCATCGCTTCGCTTCTTCTTCCAGAATAAACAACAATAAACCCTAGAAAAAAGAGCAGATCAATTCTACACAGATCAGGTATCGATCGTTTGGTACAATTAATTTCCACGAATCGCTGGTAACACAAAATCAAATCCAGAAAAAGAAAAAAGAGAGAAGAACCAATCGATGACGTACCATAAGAAAAAAAAGAGAGCGGATTCTTACCAGAAGGAAAGAACCAAAGAAGAAACGAGGACAAGACGTGGAGCTTTATCGATGATCCAATAATAGCAAAGTCAGAGAGTTAGGGTTAAACCAATGGCGTACAAAGCATCAGCAGCTCGAGAAACAAGGGTCAAAAAGGACGAAGAAGGAAGAAGAAGGACACGTGTCATTACCTTAATTGCTTAGATGACGCGTATATTAAAGTCAGTTTATTTGTTTTTTTGGTCAAAGGTGTTGATTTATTTATTTACCATACGTGGCTTGTGGCGACGGAGATCTGTTTTTTTTTTTTTACCTTGGAGTGGGTACCAAGCCAGTCACTAATGGGCCTTGGGCCTTTGAACCTGAACCTGTATATCGTTATTTATATGGGCCTTGGGCCTTTGAACCTTCTCATGGACTTGTTTCTGTACAACGTTTTGGATGTTTGCGAGACCGATCTGGTTATCCGTTCGGTTACTCTAAATTTTCAGTTTTTCGATATCAAAATTTAAGGTTTCTCAGTTATTATTAAAGGGGTTTGGAGTTGTATAATGTTAATAAATCCGGTTTAAAATTGGTTATTTCACCCAAATTTCTAATCTAAATGGTTCTAAATAGTTTGGTTGGATTGGTTTGGATTCGCATTTTGGTGATGGACTGATGCAGAGCTAGTTTCAGCTATGGATATTAGTCCAGTTGCATCTTTACCACTTCTGAAGTCTCGCACAATTTAATAACTTCTCTTTTCAAAATCTCATGTTTGATCTTAGTAAAATCAAAATTCTCTGTTTGAATGTCTCCATCGTCTCTATTATCTTCAACATTACATCAAATCAAAAAATCTCTGAAATATCACATAATCTACTCATTAGAGAAAACCACAATTCAATCCTTATACCAGAAAAGCTTTGCCCGAGATTTTACAAGCTTCAGATTACAGTTAAGCTAAACTACGAGCTTCAGATTACGCAATATACCCACATGTATAAAAGAAATGCAAACATGGTGATCAATCACACTCAACTAAGATCACAAAGCTGAGAAAGTTTGTCATTATTTAACCAAAAAGCTTAACAGTCTGAACACAATCCTTCCAAGACTCAGGAACAAACTCCTGACAAAACAACATAGAATTCCACTTAAAAGTCTTACAGACTCGATCAAACAGACCAAAACATGCAATTGCATATGTTCTTATTCATTGAAAAGAAGATAAAGGGAAAGGGTTTCTTTAGCCAACTATTCATTAACAGGTGTGATCATGATCATGTCTTGAGATCCCAAAAGATGTTATCTTGTTCAGAAAAGAAACAAGAAGATATCTTTGATAACGATAAACTGGAACAATCCCAAAGAGATCACCATCAAATTCCTTGTCATTTCTTGGTGAACATAATCCGCCAAAATTTCTTCCATTCCTTCATTAATGTGATAAAGTAAATGAATTTTCGGTAAAGGAGAGGAGGTATTGTAACCTCGAGATGACTGGAAACGAGAGAATTTTGCTGCAGTATCGAGATCAGATAGTCGCTGAGAAGAGATCAATCTATCTGGGACGAGATTGGTTGAATCCGGTTTAAGTTTCTGGGCTAGGGCGAATGGAATCGAAGATAGGTCTCTTACCGGTGGGTTTCGCACGGCGGAGGAGGCGGATGGAGAGGAGATGTGACTCATGGAGAAAGGTAGTGTCTTTGCGAGAGGGAAATTGTTGGATTGGCGGTGGAGATCAAGCATAGAGCGGCGGAGTGCCATTACGACGGTGGAGAGAAACTGCCGGCGATTGAAAATGGTGAGAGATTCCTTGAAATGGGATCTGATCGGAGAACAAACCCTAAGGGGAAAAATCAGAGCAGAAGCCTCGTAGAGGTAAAAGAGAATTTCAGTAATTGGGCTTTGTTATGGGCTTTCCATATCTAATATAAGCCCAAAACTAACAAAAGATAAAATTAGAGCAAAATACTTGTGGCCTTGTGGGAGACAAGAATATTGGGAATGTTTTTGCCTGAGCTAATTACACATAGATTTGTGATATTATAAGCTCATTTCTAGTATTTATATTTATAGCTTAGACCATGTGTAATGCTAGATACCCAGTTGAATATCTAGACCAATTTTATAATATTACAACTAATTAGATACATTTCTTCAGTATTCAATTTAAGACATGTATTTGCCACAATAAATTTAATTTCTGATTACAAAATTATAAAAAGTACAATTGCATACTTACTATGCGTTGCTCTTGCTCTTAATAGGTACTAAGGAATGTAATGAAATAGTATTATCATTTGGGCTCTCAAATTTTCTAGCCAGATCACAATCTTTTTGTACTTGTTACAAGCTATTTAATGCTTGCTTTATTGGAAATAAAGTTAATGTAGTTTGTTTCAGTTTAACAAAACTGTTTATATCATCTAAGAAACACATGGATCAAAGATATCTCAAGATAGAGAAGTGAAAAGATATTGTCATATATTATTTTATTTTCGTATGTAGGAAAGAAATTTACAATAAACAGATGTATATGAATTAGTGATCAAGTAGGTACATAATTATAATGTTAGTAAATATATATACAAAAATTGAATTCCTTTCACTCTAAAAAACAGAAAAGAAGATGATGGTATCTACGTTTTAGTTGAACCTACAAGTTTTCTATACTAAGCTTCACCATCATGTGAATACTAGAAATTGCGAGGAACATGTGAATTAGAATACGGTAATGGCTAATGTATCAAACTGGTTTCAGGGTAAACAACAGCTATAAGTTTCTCTTTTTTCAATGGACATTTGATTTGTTCTTAGATTTTACCACAATAGTATGGAATATTATGTTTTCTGTTAATGATAATCTGTGATTTAGGTATGAGATGTACATGTTGAATAAACAGTTAGCAATAACAACATTCATCCATTGCAAAATTTGAATTAATAAAATAAGTTTTGGTAGATTGTTTATATAATTTAAACAAGCATTTACAAATTATTTCTCAACATAATATAAATGCACTATTTGTACAAATGATATTTTTTGTTTTAGGAAGTTATACTTGCAAAAAAATTAGTGACCCAAAAATAAAAAACACAAATAATAGAATCTAAAATTCTAAGTCATTTTGATATAAATGTTGTGTTTGTCTATACAAAAAAGATCATTCTAAATAAAATAAAATAAAATGCGTCTATTTTCTCTCGCTCTCTTCTTCTTCTAATCTTTCTCTAAGATGTCTCTTCGACTAAATTTTATAACGCGTGTCAACGTTTTGCTTCTCCTGCCTCTCCAAATTTTGCTGCTCTTGCCCTCCATGTTTTGTTGCTCCAGGTTTGAAATTCTATCCTATTCCGACTCCAACTCCAACTCCTCCTCCTCAGCCTCTTCTTCCTCATACTTTTAACATAGATGGCAAAATCGGCTGATGCTACGGTAGACAGATTGGTGAACTCATTGGCAACTTTGATTCTTGCAAATCACAATAGGAGTGTTTGGGGTATTGTTTTCAAAATACCTTCTACGTGTTGGTTTCCAATTTTCCAATACCATTCTTGCAGAGATACTTGGAATTGTGGATTTCATAGTTAAACTAGAGAAAGAGGAAGATATGATGAAGGATGTAATTATTTTGCTCAAGAGTTTGAATAAAGGCATTAAAAATGCTGAATGAAGACATTCAAATCAAAATTGATGAGAAAAATAAAAGAGAAGAAGCAGAAGAGTAGAAATAGGAGTACAAAGAATTAAGTAATATGTAAGAGGTGGACTTAAAGTAATATCAAATTTTTTATGTATATGGAAAAAAACATATTGGTGGTCCTAATCATTTTAGTAACTCAACTATAAGATTGAGTCTAATATTTCACTCATAAAAGAATTTTTTTTGATAATAATAATAAACTATAGTTGTTTACCATTTGCTTGCTTTTGTAACTCAGATCGTTATAAAATTCATCTATTTTGGGACTTTGAGAACTGCTAAGTTGATAGTAATGATCCAGAAATCTTGCGTAAAATCTTTGCAAGTATCACTGCGTCCCTACAAACAGTAGATCCTCGTTATACTTTAGCAAGGCTTGCAATTCTTACAGATAATCAATCAATCGCTTGATAGCATCAAAGATAGTTACTCACTTTTTAATTATTTTGGGAAAAGAATCCAATTGTTAGATAGCAATAGATTATTTGTTAAGTATCAGGAACGGAAGAGAATTTTATACGATTAATCTTATAATTTTAGTTTTTTTAAGAAATTTAATAGGGTTGGCTGCTTTTTCTCCCTCTACTTATTTATTTTTCACCGGAAAAACCTATATTTTTCGGCTAATTATTTTGTGCCCTAAACTTTTTAAAACTTCATATTAATACATCAACTTTTCAAATTAGTCATATTACTACGCTTATAATTGAATTTAAAAAACCATTTGTTGTGTTTTTTTTTTGCGTTTTGGCATTTGGTTTTTTGCGTCAAAATGACGATTGCATAATTGAGAGTCGAACTCATGACCTTAGACAACAACTACAACACCTCAACCATTGTGCCAA
>OVBA01000669.1:0-59110 GCA_900406435.1 Lepidium aucheri | reverse complement strand
TTAACTTGTAACAAAGTAATTATACCGTACTTGTGATGTTGCAATAGTCACATGGTTAAGAAGGGTACCTACATCATCAAAGTATGCATATGTTACAATGTATGACTCTCCAAAGGAAATTCCAGCTGCCTGATCCGTTTGATATTTTCAATTCTTTGAAAAATGCTTGTGATAAAGGCATGACAGTGTGAAAGTCTAGCCACCAAAATCTTGATTCTGATTGTACGTCTCAAAGAGTAAAGTGTGTGTTGTGCTTCAAGGAATATGGGTTCTCTATGGATGATCATTCTCAGCAAAAGGTATGTTTGTATCTTAAACTGATTTTATGAAAAGCTAAATGGAATTGTTCACATGGTTGGTTGTAATTCTGGGTCACTCAGGAGTTTGCTAGATGATCAGATTTTAGTTGAAAAACGAAAATATGTTTAAACTCAGTTATGATAGAATTGACATTTTGTTATTCTGATCCTTGATTGTGCTTATGCATCTTAGTACACTAACTGGTCAATCCTAGCGATTAGACAGACACTTGTTTGTTTTTGTCTCAATGTGCACTCAAGCAGGGGGAGATGAGAAATTGACTCTAGATGGATCAAGATGTCTGATTATGGGGGAGACACATTCGAGGGGTAGCATAGTAGCAAGAAGATCGTGCATATCAGGAAGCTGATTCAGAACAAGAAGGTGATTATGGAACAAGAGCCTGATTGTTGGAGATGGAGAACATGAAAGTGATTTGGATTGTTTGAGATGCACATCAAGCCAAAAAGGGGGAGATTGAAGATGCGTGTGACATGAGTTGGACGCCATGGTCACGTGACTGATAACTAAAAGTCACGGGATTGGTTAATTACTTGGAGAGGAAGACTCAAGTTTGTTAGAGAATATTTGGAAGATCTTATCAAGAGAAGAAAAAGGAAAATATCTTCTTTGTGATAAGGAAATTGTTGGAGAGATTTTAGGGCAAGAGGGTTTGTCTCTTGTGCCTATAAATAAAGAGGTTAATTGTAAACCTAATCTTCTAAGAACTTAGGGAGAAGTTTTAGAGAGATTAGTGAATTGAGCCTAGGTTATCGATTAGGGTTTTTGAAATAGATTTAGGTTGGTTTCTCGAGTAGAATAATTCCAACAAGAATAGTTCTTTTGTAAGAAAATAATATTGCTTAATAAATCGTATTTCAAAATGATCTAGTTGATTGTTGTTTGCAATTTAGTTGAATTCTCTGTTTTTTCATCCCTCCCATGGGTTTTTCTAAGAGATTTCAATGAGATCCTTTCTCTTGATGAGCACTCCAGATCTTCTGATTTTGGATCTAATCCTAATGGTATGGTTCAATTTCAAGATTGAGTTCATACAAATGATCTTTCTGATTTGGCTTATTCGAGATCCTTTTTCTCGTGGTGGAATAAACAAGATAGTAAACCTATTGGAAAGAAATTAGACCGTGTTCTTATCAATAACCATTGGCTCAGCTCTTTTACTCACTCTTATGTCATGTTTGATAGTGGAGGAGTTTCAGATCATGCTCGAATGCTTGTGCAAATTCATTCTCCCATCAGCTCTTCACGAAGACCTTTTCAGTTCTTCAATTATCTAGTCAATCATGAGCTTTTTCTCTCGTCTATTGAACAGTCTTGGACCCTTTCTCCACCTCTTTATCACTCCCGATCTGCTCTCCATATTTTCCACAAGAAACTCAAGCTTCTAAAACCGATTCTTCGGTCCTTAAACAAGACTCATTATGGGGATTTACCTAATCGTACCAAGGCTGCCTATGAAGATCTCTGTTCTAAGCAGGCAACTGCTCTTCAATTTCCCAATACTACCTCTTTTATAGATGCTTCTGAAGCTTCTACGCGATGGCATCACTTAGCCTTCATTGAAGAACAATATTTTCGTCAAAAGTCAAGGATAAACTAGCTAAAAGCTGGAGACCAGAATACCACATATTTTCATAGAGTTGTTCAGCCCAAAAAATCTCAGAATGCAATTAAACGTCTTCGTCTGAGCTCTGGTGATATCATCATTGATCCTACGCTAATCCAAACTGTTGTTGTCTCTCATTTTTGAGATTTTCTGCAAGAGGATTCTCCTACATTATCTCACGATCTAGTTCAAGAAATTACTGCACTTATTGACTAGAAATGCTCTCCTGCTGTTGCATCTTCTTTGACTGCTAATGTTTCATCTGCTGAGATAAGAGCCACTATTTTTTCTATGCCCACGAACAAAGCTCCAGGGCCAGACGGTTACACTGTGGAATTCTTCAAAGGATCCTGGCCAATAATTGGTAATAATTTTATAGTTGCCATTCAATCCTTCTTTATGTTCGGATTTTTTTCCACTGGTATCAATGCAACTGCCTTAACTCTGATCCCTAAACATCCTTCTGCACTATCCTTGAATGAGTTTCGTCTGATCTCTTGTTGTAACCTTGTTTATAAGGTCATCTCCAAGATTGTTGATATTTGGCTTAAGACTCTTCTACCCTAGGCTATCGAGCAGAATCAAACAGCCTTTGTCAAGCATCGCCTTCTTCTTGAAAATGTCCTTTTGGCTACTGAACTTGTAAAGGATTATCACAAGCAATCTGTCTCCACTCACAGTGCCATGAAGTTTGATATTTTGAAGGCTTTTGACAGTGTGAACTGGTCCTTTATTCTTATTGTTTTGCGAGCTATGGAACTTCCGGAAATTTTCATTAATTGGATTCGTCTTTGTTTCTCTACAGCCATGTTTTCTGTCTCTATTAATGGCAATCTTCATGGTTTCTTTCCCAGTACCAGAGGTCTCCGTCAAGGTTGTTCTCTTTCTCCCTACCTATATGTTATCTTAAATAACATTTTGTCTAAGATGCTGAACAAGACAGCCTTCTCTTCTCTATTCAGATATCATCCTTCTTGTAAGGATTAAATCTTACTCACTTGAGTTTTGCTGATATTATTATGGTGTTTTCAAATGGTTCTCCCCACTCTTTGACCGGTATTCTGAAGATTATGCACAATTTTGCTGAAATGTCAGGGCTTCATATTAACATTGCTAAATCTTCTATTTACTATGGAGGATTAAATAATGGTTTGCTCCATATTGCAGCTTCTGTTGCTGGTATTACTGTGAGAACTCTGCCTACTCGTTATCTAGGCCTCCCTTTAAGAAGATGGTTTGAGCTTCATTGATCTATTCTTTTTTAGTTTATGCTTATTCTTGTTGCTATTAATTAGCTTGCTATTATACCTCTTGTATATAACATTTTTTTGTTGAAGCAATAAAATTCAATTTCAAAAAAAAAAACTGGGTCTCTCCGGTCACCGACAAGCTTTGCCAGCAACCGGAGAGAAAGGCAGAGAAAATTTTTTAATGGCGGTTTAGTCTTTAAGATGAGGCTGCATTATTACCAAGTGTTAGTATTCAATAATCATAATTGACAATAAAAACAAGAATGAACCGTTGCATAGTAGTTGTGTTAATTTATCAATGAAACTCTACCTCTCTGATGTCAAAGTCCAATAAGAGTAAGTGATCTCCTAACGAAAGCACGCATGTTAAGGTACGGACGACGATAGAGAAGAAATCTCATAACCCTTGTAACCTCGTTGAGCCAATGCAGTATCTCTTTGTTCGGATTGTGAAGGCGCGTGGCTTACCGCCTAACGAACCAGAGATAAAGCGGTAACGAATATGATTGGTTGAGATTAAAAAGAGATCATCTGACGTGGCAAGTTTATCTGTCCTGAAAGAATCCAACTCCAAAGATACTTTCCATTCACTTGCTTCGACTCCTTCTATATGTCTCCGTCGACTCACCTGCAAACAAGTTTCCTCTCCAATCCTATTCTCCCTCGCTCTTTCTCTCCCAGAAAATCATCATCAGATTTCTCCGTCGTCTCTATGGCTCCTCAGAAAAAGGTTTTGCTAACTCTCTTTACCTTCTCTTCTCTATCTCTCTTGCTCAAGTGTTGAGATCTTTTGCGAATCACTGTTAAAGCTTAGCTGATTAGAGAGTCATCGCATACTCAGAAACATGAACCAGCTGCAGTGTTTGTGTTCTTCTCTGCTTTTAGTTACATGTTAGTAGTTTTACATCAGTTTTTTGACACCCTTGATTCTCAAATACTTCAGAAGAGTTGACTTCATCTATAGATTCAAATTTTGATTGGAAAAAAAGACATCACATTTTTTGAAGTCTCTGTTTTGAAATACCTGCAGAGTTTTATAATCGGATAATATTACAGAAGTATATGTCGTGTTCGATGTCTATGAATGGTTGTGAAGGAGATTTCAAGAACCCACTTGGTACAATTGAGACAAGAACCCTGTCGGCTGTTTTATCTCCGGCAAACGCCACTGATAAGCTTATCTCCGCCGTCTCTCAACTCAAATCTGAACCTCCACCGTTTTCTTCCGGCGTTGTCAGATTACAGGTAAACTACATCCTCTGTTTTTGTTTTTAATGAAAATCTGAAATAATGATATCACGTCACGTGAACCTTAACAGTAAGTGATGCTCAAACTAAACTAACAAATAAAACCTCTCAGGCACGTTTCCCGAGCTTCCAAATGTTAAACACCTTTTTCTATTCTTGGTAAACAAAACCCTCAAAACCTTGATCTAATGAAGATGATTCAAGAGAAGGCACCCATTTCAGGTAATTTCTGGGCTTCTTGAAAAATATGGTTGGTGAAATCTAAAGTAAATCAAGAACTATCCGCCCCAGTGGCCAGAATTCTTTGTATCTCCTAGAATGGGAAGAGTATACAATAATAAGTTCAGAAGCTTTTCAAGAAAACAAGCGCAACAAACATAATCTTCACTCTTTTACTCAAACCTGAATCAACTTCGTTTCCTAACCTAAACCCTCAGCCTTAGTGGCTAGAACCGCTTTATAAACCTGAAAGCTCCAGCAGCTAAGCAGCTGGACCCTGAAACAAATAGTAGAATCAGAGGAACCTTGTCAATACTTGAGCCCAAACAAGCATCAGCCCTTGAAAACAAGATGAGCCGCAGACTAACCTACGAAGAGAAAGGAAAGGGAGTAGAACTTACGAACAGAAGCCAGAGAGTGGTGAGAGCTAGAGCACCAAGAGTGGATTTCTCAGAACATACCCAAAAGCTGAACCTCACACTGATCGGAAGACTAACAAACCCGACATCTCAACGAATGTGGTCCCTAATACCATTCCTGTCGGAGCACTGGAGATTACCACAAAAGCCAGTAGGATCTGATCTGGGTAATGGAATCTTTCAGTTCAAGTTTGAGAATGAGGAGGACTTGCAAAAGGTACTGGACAACCAGCCTTATCACTTTGCAAACTGGATGGTCATTCTCCAAAGATGGGAAGCAACAACAGCGAAAACCTTCCCATCCCAGATTCCGTTTTGGATCTCTGTCCAAGGTATTCCAATCCATCTATGGTCGGTAGCTACTCTGCAGAGCATTGGTAAGGAATTAGGTCAATTCGAAAAAGCAGAAATAACAGCTACACATGCTAGAATGAGAGTGATGATCAATGGACTCAATCCAATCATTAAGAAATCAATAGTCGAGTTCGATAATGGAGAAGAAGTGGAAGTTACCCTAGTGTATGAGAGACTAGGAAACCACTGCTACAACTATGGGGCTCTATCACATCTAGACAGAGATTGTGGGGAGTTGAGTAAGGATCCTATGAAGGAACCACATGGCCCAAAAGGTATTGAAAGATGGGGTAGAGAGAGAACCCTAAAAGAAGCTTCTGAAAGGAAAGAGGGACACCCACCAAACCACAGGCATCATATTCGATCAACAAGATATGAGAGCTCACACACTAAGGACATATATAGAAACCATTACTCCCAGGAGTCAGTGGGATATAAGAGGTCTCATAAAGCTTTTTACCCTATAAGCTATGTACAAAAAGAATAGCCCAAAGAAGGAAGCCAATCATACTGCATAAGAATCGACAAACCTGAGACACCAAAAGAGAAGAATAGGCAAATAAGTCTGGAATGCAAGGACACGTCCCCTGAAAAATCAAAGTCTTCGTGCAGGGACTTAGCAATCCTATCTAGTGGTGTGGTTGTATCTGAAAGGCGAAATGAGTTACAGGAGAATCTGGAAACATCCCCACAGAGACTTAGAGTATCCAGCTCGGGAGATCGGTGTCGGAGACTTCCCCTTGAGAGAGTAAATCCAGAACCTGATCCTGAATCCCATCAGAAAGCCCTTGAAAAGGCCCTTGGAGAAATCCAGAAAGTGATGCATACCTATGCCACTTGTGCAGATCCTCAAGAAAAAGCTGTAAGGAAAGAAAGATTCAGACAAGCAATCGAGGAAGGGGAATTTTTGGAGGCTGCAGAAAAGCTAATCAATACAAACCGTGCAATTGGGGAAAGTATCACGGAGGAGATAGACGCCATTAATCAAAATACAAGCCAGGGCAGAATACCAGCAACCTTTAGGCTGGGACCAAGTATCCCGATCGACCCCAAACAGAAAGGAAAACTCAAAGACATAACGAAAAGAAAAGTGGGCAGACCTCTTTTGGCTAGAAAGCATATGATAAGCCCCCAATTCCTAGGGGGCCAAAACAAGAAAAGAAGAGTCACGAGCAAAACACCAACACCTAGGAGAAGACTGAATCTTGATTCCCCAGGATTGGTGACTGTCCAAATAGAAAAAGGATCACCAAGCTACAGAAGAAACTATGGAAATAATGTTAACTCCCATCAAGAAAGGGTTCCAAAAGATAAAAGAGCAGAACAGCAATGTCAAGAGGCGGATTTTCAAGGTCCACAAGAGACTATTCCTTAACCATAGGGAGCTGGAACTGTCAAGGGCTGGGGAACCCCATGACAGTCCAACGCCTAAAGGATTTGCAAAAGTTCGCAAATCCAGATATCATGTTCCTCTGCGAAACAAAAAATCCAGACATGTTTGTTCTGAGAAAAACTGAGAGTCTAAAGTACGAAAATAAATTTCTTGTATCACCAGAAAAGCCAGGCAGTGGAGGCTTAGCAATTTTCTGGACTGATGGTGTTAAATTAGAGGTTATAACGGCTAATCAGAACTTCATTGACACAAGAATCTCAGCAAGCGGCGAGAACTTTTATGCAACGTTTGTTTATGGAGAGCCTGATTTAACAAAAAGAAAAGCAGTTTGGGGGAAACTATCATAGATTGGACAATTAAGAGATGACTACTGGTTTCTTACCGGAGACTTTAATGAGATAATCAGCAACGAGGAGAAGAGAGGGGGAATCCTTCGACCAGAAAGCTCCTTCATCGACTTCAGATCCTTCCTAGCTGAAGCTGACCTATATGATCTTCGATTCTCCGGAAACTGCATGTCCTGGAGGGGAATCAGAAACAATCATATTGTCAGATGTAGATTGGACAGAGCAATGAGTAATAGTAAATGGGCAGAAAGATATCCGGATGGACGATGCCAATATTTAAGATTCGAAGGATCAGATCATAGACCTATAATCACCTTTTTCAGCAAGAAAGGAAGAAGCATCAAGGGATCTTTCGGTATGATAGAATATTGAAGAACAATCCTGAAGTCAAATTGATCGTGGAGAAAATCTGGAAAGAAGCAGAAGAAGAGTCAGTAGTCCAGATCCTAAATAAATGCTGAGCAGAAATAGTGGCATGGAGCAGAGAAAAGAACAGGAACAGCCACAAGCAAATCCTCAAGACACAAAATGATTTAGAAAGGGCGATGGTAAGTCCCATCCTGTGCGAAGACCTTATTAGAGAACTGAATGCAAAACTAAAAGGTTTTTACAAAGAAGAAGAGGATTACTGGAGACAAAGGAGCAGATTATGTTGGCTAAATTCAGGAGATAAAAACACGGGGTATTTTCATGCAATAACGAGGACTAGAAAGATGATCAACAAATTCTCAATCCTGGAAAATGATGCAGGACAAGAAGCACACGATGAAGAAGGAATGGTACAAATTATCTCAAGCTACTATGAAGAATTATATAAGGCACAAAGCCTGAACCAAGTGGAGATGGAAAACAAGATCTCTGAGGCACTGCAACCAAGAGTGAGCCCAGAAGTTGCTGAAAACCTGATTGCAATTCCATCAGGGAAAGAGATAGAGAACGCCTTATTCACCATCCATCCAGACAAAGCTCCGGGGCCTGACGGGTTTTCAGCAAGTTTCTATCACTCAAACTGGGCCTGCATGGGACAAAAAGTGATAGGTGAGGTCCAAGATTTCTTCAAATCTGGCATGATGCCAAGAGCTGTAAACAAAACAAATATAAGGCTCATCCCTAAGACCTTAAATCCCAGGAAGGTTGCGGAATATAGACCGATAGCTTTGTGTAATGTTTTCTACAAGATCATCTCAAAAATCATCTCAAACAGAATAAAACCTATTCTACCAGTGATAATCTCAAAAAACCAGTCAGCTTTTATCCCGGAAAGAGCCATTTTAGACAATGTTCTTATCACACACGAAGTCCTACATTATCTGAAAAAGTCAGGAGCAAAGAAACATGGATTTATGGCGATTAAAACCGATATGACTAAAGCATATGACAGGCTGGAGTGGAGGTTTATAGAATCTGTGATGAAAAGACTCGGTTTCCCTACCAAATTCGTAAACTGGATTTCGCAGTGTATATCAACGGTGAATTATTCGTTTATTTTCAAAGGAGGGATAAAGGGAGAAATTGTACCAGGAAGAGGACTGAGGCAAGGAGACTCAATGTCACCTTATCTCTTCATCATTTGTAGCGAGGTGCTTTCAAGAATGTGTAGAGCAGCCCAAGAAAAGAAGCAGCTACAAGGAGTTAAAGTAGGTGCCAAGTGTCCGCGAATAAACCATCTGCTATTTGCTGATGATACAATGTTTTTCTGCAAAACATCAAAACAAAACTGTAAGAAACTGGTGTCAATCCTTGAAGACTACGAAAGAATCTCAGGGCAAAAGATCAACAAGCAAAAGTCGGCTATTACTTTCTCGAAGAAAACACCAGATGCAGTAAAAAGAGAGGTGAAAACAGAACTAGGCATAAGGGCTGAAGGCGGAACAAGTAAATATTTGGGACTTCCAGAATCATTTGGGAGAAGGAAAAGGGACCTTTTTGTGTCTATAGTGGATCGCATAAGACAGAAATCCCTAAGCTGGTCAAACAGATTTCTATCGCAAGCTGGAAAAATGGTAATGCTTAAGAGTGTACTAATGGCCATCCCAACCTATGCCATGTCCTGTTTCAAGTTACCAAAAGTGCTTTGCAAACAAATCCAATCACAGCTAACAAGATTCTGGTGGGATAAGAGCCAAGACAAGAAAAGCATGTGTTGGATCGCATGGAAAGAATTGGCTAAGCCAAAACAATTGGGTGGACTAGGTTTCAAAGATGTTGAGTGTTTCAACCAGGCTCTACTAGGAAAGCTAAGTTGGAGACTTCTAACCAATCCCCAATCTCTAGCTGCTAGAACCTTACTCGGCAAATATTGCTCAGAACAATCTCTCCTAAAAGTAAATCCGAATAAGAACGCATCACATGGCTGGAAGAGTATACTACACGGTAGGGACTTACTAAAAACAACATTGGTTGGACGGTGGGAAATGGAAAATCTATTAATCTTTGGGATGAAGCATGGATAAGCTGCTCAAAACCGATCCAACCCTTTGGACCAGCAGATGAGCAAACTCAAGATCACCTAGTGGACACACTAATAGACCCTCAGACAAATCAATGGCGAGTGCAAAATATCAGACAAATGTTCCCAGCCTTAGAGGAAAATATACTTTCAATCAAATTAAGCAAAACAAGCAAAGTGGATAAGAGAATCTGGTTACACACAAAGTCAGGTGATTACTCAACCAAATCTGGGTATTTTGCAGCACAGGTTCAAATTGATCGAGGCCTTCAAACAACATCAAGGAGTGGAATAAACTGGAGAAAAGAAGTTTGGAACCTATCAACATCTCCAAAGATCCAAACCTTCTTATGGAAAACCATGACAGATGCTCTCCCAACAGGTGAGATGCTAGTTAGAAGGAAAATAAGAGAGGAAGGAGGCTGCCCAAGGTGTGGTGAGTTTGAGACAATAAACCACATCTTGTTCTCCTGTAATTTTGCGCAAAAAGTGTGGGAATTAGCACCTATCCAACCAGCAGTCCGATGCACAGAAATATCGGAAGCTAAAGAAGGCTTGAAGCAAGCCAGTAAAAGCATAAATCTTCCCCCAACGGGCCTTACAGAAGTACCTTTATTCCTGTAGGTGGTATGGAACCTGTGGACAGCGAGAAACAAGCTCTTGTTCTCTAATCGGACAATTGCAGAAGTCGAGATAATCTCTTATGCGGTGAAAAGTGCGAGAGAATGGACCGGAGCAAAAGAGGAAGAGGAAACAAGCAAGGGAATGGAAAGATTTTATCAAAACAGGGGAAGAATAGAAGATTCAGAGCATATACAGAGGGGAATCATAACCTATAAAATCGATGCAGCTTGGTCGGCGGAAAGAAGAGTGGCCGGATTTGGGAGAATCTGGTCCCAAAATGAGGACGAGTAGCTAGAGAGGCGATCGGGTTATGAAGGACAGGTCATCAATCCCCTAATCGCAGAAGTGCTCAACCTTCGAGTAGCAATGGAGGAAGGAAGAAGCAAAGGCTTTAACAGGATCAGATTCGAAACAGATTGTCAAACGCTGGATCATGCGGTCAATAAGCTCATTATCCCTCCAGAGATTTATGGAATTGTGGCAGACATATTAGCTTATGGCTCAGCGATGGAAGTCTTTGTTTGTACCTTTATTCGCAGATCTGAAAATGTAGAAGCAGATGCAATAGCTAAGAGAGCACTCATTGAAGCGCCGCTTAATCTTGTACCAAACTCTTTATTTTAATTAATGAAGAACCGGTTTGCACAAAAAAAAAAGATATCACGTCACGTGATGTTTTTACATTGGTCAATAGCGATAGTATTTTTTTCTTTTTTCTTTATCGTACCACACAAGCTGTTACTTTTTTTAGTGTTAACCGACCAATTCTATAATCACGACGACAAATATGCTTTTTATATATTTTTATTATAGTTTTGTGGAGTATAATAATTATCAAACAACTAATGGCTTAAGATGAGTTTAAATATTATAATATGTATTTGCGGAATATATATAAAAAGGAGTACACGTAGGTTCCTAATTTTTCGAATAATTTGATTCTAGTAATTGCGTAGAATATAAGCTTTAATTTTTCTATTAGAAAACAGTATGGTGACTTGTGTCGATGATATAATCTAGTAATAGTAATACCGGTTACCATTAAAAAATGTTTGGGTCGTCGATATATATTTTCACTCATACATTTTGATATAATATCCGATCAATCAATATGTAGATAATTTTTCTAGTTTCATCTAAAATATACATACAATATCTAATTACATCCAAAATTAAATAATTATTATCGAACTTTACATATACTATATGAAAATAATTATGGTTTTATTGTAAATTAACAATTAATTATGATTTTAAACTATTAACTAACTGCACATAAACCAATTTTAGACTCGACCAAATCTCAAATAGATAACATGTATCATAATCCGCTTATATTCGGATGTCTATGTATGATTTGGTCATATTTAGGTCCAGTTAATTAATAGTTTAATATCGTAATCAACTATTGGTTTACAACAAAATTATAATTATTCATCAGTTGGATAAATTGGATAGTAATTGTTTAATTTTAGGTACAATTAGGCATATTATATGTATGTGTAGATGAAATTAGCGAAATGATATTCTGATATCATTCACTATTTTATTACAAAAAGACCAAGAAAGCGTCAATATGTTGGTATAACAAGCACTTAACGTTCCAATTAATATTGTTACAAACTTTACCCAACTAAAAGAATTTAGGTTGTTTGACAACAACAAAAAAAATTATATGGATATTATATTATGAATGAATAAACCAAAGACTCGAAATTGGTCGTACTAGATTCCTAGAGTCAAACAAAGTAAATTGGAGAGTCTGGATTCTTCATTTAGTCAATTAACATAGACTATGTTTTAAAATTAGCCCATTTGTCAAAGTCATTTGAGAAAAGAACAAAAGGTTATTGGGGGTAAATGGTTGTTTAAACTAAAACCTGGTATTTCAGGGTGGAGAAACCTAGGTTCAAGTTAAAGTTAGTTGCAAAAGGTTATACTCAAATAGAAGGAGTAGATTACAATGACATATTTGCACCAGTAGTGAAGCATGTTTCAATCAGAATTCTATTATCAGTAGTAGCAAATTGGGACATGGAGCTAGAACAATTATATGTTAAAACAGCTTTTCTACATGGAAACCTACAAGAGACTATATTCATGGATCAACCAGAAGGTTATTCAGTCAAAGGCAAGGAAAACAAAGTGTGTCTACTTAAGAAATCTCTATATGAACTAAAGCAATCACCGAGAGAATGGAACACTAAGTTCAATGATTTCATGACAACACAGAAGTTTCAGAAAAGTGAATATGATCCATGTGTATATTTCAAAGGAAACGCAGTTGAAGACATGATCTATTTGCTACTGTATGTGGATGATATGCTCATTGCATCAACACATAAGGATGAGATAGCAAGACTCAAACAATTGCTAAACAAACAATTCGAAATGAAGGACCTAGGACCAACAAGGAAGATTCTAGGCATGGACATCTTCAGAGACAGAAAACAAGGAATACTGTGGCTATCTCAAGAAAGTTACATCAAGCAGATTCTAAATGTTTACAACATGAATGACAGCAGGTCAGTTTCAATACCTCTTGGATCACATTTTAAGCTAAAAAGTGTATCTACAGAGGATGAAGAGACAGAAAGAGAAGGCATGGATGACATACCGTAGACTAGTGCTGTCGGCAGCTTGTACGCCATGGTTGGATCAAGACCACACCGTGCTTACTCCATTGGCATTGTCAGCAGGTACATGTCAAAACCAGGGAAAACACACTGGTTAGCTGTCAAGTGGATAATGAAATATCTAATTGAAGCATCAAAAATCAGATTAACATTCAAGAAGGATTCAGAGTTCAAAATCAAAGACTACTGTGATGCTGATTATGCTTCAGATTTAGATAAACGCAGGTCAATTTCAGGTTATGTTTTTACAATTGGAAACAATACGATACGCTGGAGATCAAGACTACAGAAAGTAGTAGCATTATCTACAACTGAATCAGAATACATAGCCCTATCTAAAACTAGCAAGGAAGCAGTTTGGATACAAGGAATATATGAAGAAATGAAGCTATGCAAAGGAACAGTTGAAATAAACTGCGATTCACAGAGCGTAATATATTTGGCAAAGAACAGAATGTGCAGTGAGAGAACAAAACACATTAAAGTCAAATACAACTATATCAGAGAGGTAATAGAAGATCAAAAGGTAAGCATCACTAAAATACACACATCTATTTACCCTGCAGATATGCACACGAAAGTCTTACCAGGAGAAAAATTTAGAGGCTGCTTGCAGTCTCTGAGGATGACAGAAGCTTAAGAATCCATGCATGAGCCTTCGTCTGGAAGACCAAAAGACGAAGCGCTCAGATCTGTTGAAACCTTGTTGCTTCAACAGAAAGAAAAAAAAACATCAGTCATCAAGCTTAATAAAAAAAGGGGATCTGATTCTAAGGTCTGAGAATCAGGAGGAAGAGTATAAGTGATGGAGAATATTCACTTACACTCAAAGAGGTGAACAGAGGCTAGATTCGCTGATCAAGACCTGTATCAACGAAGGGACAAAGGAAGAACAGGTTAGTAAAAGCGGCTAAGAGTGAAGATCTCTTTGTCTTCTTTGTAAATCTAAAATATGTTGAAGAGACCGAGAGATTTTCTTCACACTTACCGGTTTCTTTTACTCGGGAGTTCAGATCCATCGTCAAGGAGGTTCATGTTCACCAGAAACAAAGAAAATAAGTGAGTATCACTGGTTTTGGAAACTAAAGAGGAAGCTATCTTGTTGCATGTTACAGGAAGAACACAGAAAGTAAAGATAAGAAGCTGAAGAGACTTACGGTTTGGATGAGTTCTCTGATGGAGAAAGCGGAGCTGAGCTTTCGCCTGGAAAAGCTTCAGAAACAAGGGTCATGTGGAAGCGGAGCTTGCATCCACCAGAAAAGACGCCAAGATCAAGCATCGCAGAGAAAGGGAAGAAGAAAAGTCAAGAAGATGAAGAAGGAGCAGCGAGAGAGTGATAAGCGGCTAGGGTTACTCAGCTTTCAGACCAAATGAGTCACAAGATGGAGATTGTCAAGATTGTGTCTCATTTAATCTGTGGACCGAGACCTAAGCCCACTAAGCCAATAGGGCTTGCAGACTTAGGCCAAGTTGGCCAGTTTATATTCGGCAATGGGCCGAGGCTTTTATAAGCCCAATTCACTTGTTGTATCTGAATCTAGACTATAAGTAGTCTAGATTCATCTTCATCAGAATAGAAGCTCGAAAACACCATTGTAGAGAGAGTGAGCAATCCTGTAACACAGAGAAAAACAAGATAGCAATTAGTGAATTCCGGATATTGAATCCGAAAAGAGATGTACTCACTGTTCATGTGAGGAACTCTATAATTCTCTTTTGTTTTCATAGTTAACATTACCTTTCTCCGCAAGAAACCAAAGATTAATCAATCGGATGAATCTTCGATCATAGCTGAGCTAAAATAACAAGGTTAATGACTACTTTTTTTATTCTAATTTTAAACACTGTTTAACTTTAGTTAGTGCATTAGACTTAACTAGATTTGTAATAAATTTATTTGTTTTGTGGGCTACATAAAAAGATTGCAATGATTAGAAATTTCAGTTTCGTGTTGTCTTAACTCTTAAGGTTCCGGTCAATACAACATTAACACTTACATTTCTATTGGGCCTAATTTTTTAAAAAAGGCCCAATTCTGAGATTTCCCACGCAATTTTCTTATTAATCGTAATTTGGTGTTGGGTGCAGGTGCCAATTAACCAGCAAATTGGAGCAATTGATTGGCTTCAAGTCCAGGATGAGATTCTACCTCGATGCTTTTTCTCTCGTCGCAGTGATGTTGGTCGTCCCGATCTTCTTCTCGACCTGGCTAGCGAGAACGAGAACAGAAATGGTTCTGGATCGGTGTCAGCCGATCGTGATTTGGTTAGTGTTGCTGGTATTGGTTCTGCAGTTTTCTTCCGTGACCTTGATCCCTTCTCTCATGATGATTGGAGATCCATCCGAAGGTATAAGCTTATGAATTTTCTCGATTTGCTACTTCATTCTTATGTTTCGATCTGTGGAAATTCCCCAGAGATTCATGAAGTTTTGATATGTGAATACCTATAAGGCATTTATGATTTTTCTTATTTATCTTCTGATTGAAGGTTTTTGTCTTCGAATTCACCTCTGATTCGTGCCTATGGTGGCATGCGCTTTGATCCCAATGGCAAAGTCGCTGTGGAATGGAAACATTTTAGTGCATTTTACTTTTCAGTGCCTCAGGTACTTTGAATTTGACTTTTTTTAAGAGAATTCTGGAACACGAGCTCGTTTGCTGACGTTATGTAATTGAATATATATACACGTACAGGTTGAGTTTAACGAGTTTGGTGGAAGCTCAATGTTGGCTGCAACTGTTGCTTGGGACGATGAACTCTCATGGACGCTGGAAAATGCGATTGAAGCACTTCAAGAGACTATGCTTCAGGTTTCTTCAGTTCTGACGAGGTTTCAAAACAAACCTTTAGGAGTATCTGTTCTAAGCATGAATCATGTTCCTACGAAAGGGGCCTATTACCCTGCTGTACAGAAGGCTTTGGAGATGATAAAGCAAGAAACTACATTCCTCAACAAGGTAGCTTATAGACCATATCCGTATCTTTTCGTAAACAATTATGAGTTTTACTTGACTGATGTTTTCGGCTTGTGAAATCAGGTTGTGCTTGCTCGCACCAGCAGGATAATTACGGACACTGACATTGATCCAATTGCTTGGCTAGCACAGTTACAGGTGTGCTTTATCTCTGGATATTGTTGGAAGCCTTGGACTGAAGCTATTGTTGTTTGTCGAGCTATAGATAAGCAAATCCGTAATCAGATTCTTCTTTACACTATGTGTATCCCCATAGATTTCATAATCTTCTTCAAAGATGGTTTGATACTCAACCTCTTTAATTTTTATTTGCTTCAGGCTTTCCTTTGGTTCCTGATTCTGTATATAAACTCATTTTTTGATGATATATAATTTTCACATTTCATCAAAAAAAAAACTGTTGTCAACTTTTCATATTAAAGCAATGTTTATACTTAAATCTCACTCAAGTTTTTGTTTCACAGCGTGAAGGGCATGATGCATATCAATTCTGTCTACAACCACCAGGTGCACCCGCTTTCATTGGAAACACGGTAGGATATAAGTAGATTTGTTGGTACATTCACCTTCATTTTGTCCTTTTTAAGATATGTGTGTGACATATATCTTTGTGGAACAGCCTGAGAGACTTTTCCAAAGGAAAGAGTTAGGTGTCTGCAGTGAAGCTCTGGCTGCAACTAGGCCTAGAGCTGCATCAAGGGTTCGTGATATGGAGATAGAGCGTGACTTGCTAACCAGGTAAATTTTGTACTTTACGTGCTTGGAACAATTATAGAATCCATTTTCCCAATCTCATTTTTTATTATTTTTTAAACTGTTGCAGTTCCAAAGACGATCTTGAGTTCTCAATTGTACGTGAGAATATAAGAGAAAAGTTAAACGTAAGTTAAATCTTGATGTTCTGTAGCTTCAATCTTTTGCACATTTTCTCACAGAAGTCCTATATTCGTCAATCTAAACACCTTTCTTAAATAATCGTTTGATATATATTTCTTACTATCCTTTCTTTTGATTTGCAGGGCATATGTGACAAGGTCGTTGTTAAGCCCCAAAAAACTGTGAGGAAGCTTGCAAGAGTGCAGCACCTATACTCTCAATTGGCAGGGAAACTTAAGAAGGAAGATGACGAGGTGAGATATAAAATCTTATATCTCACTCTCTTATTTCCTTCAAATTTGGCTTAACCCTTTGTTTTATATCTATTATCTACAGTTTAACATCCTGACTGCTCTGCATCCAACTCCAGCTGTTTGTGGGCTTCCAGCAGAAGAAGCCAGGCTTTTAATTAAGGAAATAGGTAAAATTATCTCCTAGTAACCATAAGTGCCTATGCTTTCTTAGAGATTCTATGACAATTTTGCTAACTCAAACATTTTGCTTTTTATAGAATCATTTGATAGAGGAATGTATGCTGGACCTGTTGGGTTTTTTGGTGGCCAGGAGAGTGAATTTGCAGTCGGGATCAGATCATCTCTAGTGGAAAAGGTGAGCTCATTTGATCTTTATACCACAAAATGATATTAACAAAACCGATCATTGCGGTTATGTTACAACTGCAAAATTGCTAAATAGTGTGTTTGATCATACAGGGTCTTGGGGCATTGATCTATGCGGGGACAGGAATAGTAGCAGGAAGTGACCCAACTTCAGAGTGGAATGAGCTTGATCTTAAGATATCTCAGGTATGGTTTTTTCTAGAAAATGTAATCTAACATTGTGCTTCTTTGTTTCCAAAATCTTTACTTATTCTTTGTAATATTTTTGCAGTTCACAAAGTCAATTGAGTACGAGCCAACAACTGCACTGCAGGCAATTAATTGAAGACAGAGAGAGTAATAATTTATATAATGGAGTTACCATAGAAGAACAGTGTTGTCTCTGTTGTATATTAAAAAAAAAAAAAAAAAAAAAAAAAAAAAAAAAAAAAAGAAATCAGCAAAATAGTTTATTTTTTTCCTTCTATTAATTGTTATTGGGCCCATCCATATTTAAGTGTAACTAAGCCGGTCGTTAATGGGCCGAGCCATATAAACGGTCTTCTCTAGTATGTACGTCCAAAGCTGATGTTCAGTATATTTATCTAATTTTCAATCGAAATAATTGACAACATACTTAAAATGGAAACCAAAACCAAGATTACTACTTATATACTAGTAGTACGTATTGTTTGATAAAATAGTTGTTTTGATTTAGTAATAATAAAATGATGTCTTAAAGAGGATTGGGATAATCATTTAATCACATGTACACGCTCTTTGAGTGATAAAGAAAGTAAAATGATGTAGAAAAAATATAACTTTAATGAAAACAATGATGCTTTTTCATTTTCATTTTTATGGAAACTAGGAATTGGTAATATGACACTCTGAATTCTATAAATATATGGTGATGAAATATAAGATTTAATAATGGTTGAGGTGGACTAATAAAAAAAAGCTGGTTATGTAACAGTTCACAAAAGTATTCTACTTGGTTTTGAGAAAGTAAATAACAAGAGGGGGCTAATTTGGTCATGGTATACTGTGTGCGTGTGGATTGAATACAAAATCAATGAACATAATAATGCTCCCTACCTTATAATATTTGTCACATTTAAGAGTTACTATTCAATAATCATAATTGACAATAATAAAAACAAGAATAAACCGTTGCATAGTAGTTATGTTAATTCATCAATGAAAATCTACCTCTCTGATGTCAAAGTCCAATAACATTTATGTAAATATAGTAAAACTGAAAATGGACAATTCCTAATAATATTCCTTATAGTTAGCGTTAACATAATATATTAACTTACTTTAATTAACCATCAAATAACTATAAAATCCATACATACAACAACAACCTTATTCGCTAAATAGTGGTCTATAGGAATAATAATAATATTTTTATAAAAAAAGTAGGATATTATAAGACGAAGAATCAACACGTCTTAAACTAATTAAAAAAAAAGAAAGAAAGAAGGAGATAACGTAAAAGGTGAAGAATAAAAGGAAGGCTTGGCGATAGAGAATGGAATCTGATTTCCAATTATCTCCACTCCAACGCTAAATATTCCTTCCCCTCCTTTAGTCTCTTTACCTTAATTGCCTTGCTAATCTATCTTAAATTACTACCAATCCATAACACAAATTTCTCATTTTTTTTAATATATTACTCAAAATAATAAATTTGTCTAACTTTACTCATTCATTCATTCATAAAATATAGGAACTAATGGGCTAGAACAAAATTTATAAATGATAATTTGCAAAATGATATAATTTTTTGAAGTTATAAAAATGAACATTTTACGACGTTATGTAAAAAAAATCTCCTTATAATTATCTTTCTTATTTTAGTATATTTATTTTACATTATTTATTCATTCTACAATTAAAAAATTAAAAATACACTTGCATCAGAATAAATATTTAGCATACTATTCTCTTTTATAAATTTTTTTATAAATTTATTTAAATGAGTAATGAAAATTTATTCTGTTTAGCTTGATTTCGACTCTAATAATTTTTTTTTTCTGTCCGGTTTAGTTTTATTAATTATAGTGAACTGAGTCGAGCATTACAACGGAACATAAAAATGTAGGACAAGAGTCAAATAACAACCAAGTAGATGGTGATTGGACTATATTCTTAGCTAATATATTGGTCCACGTATTTGTTTTTCGGGAGATTCTACTAAATCGTATATGTTATTGATAAAAAATTTAAAATTAAATTTTTAATAAGGTCTTGTTGATCAAATATTTTCAAAACAAGAAATAATACCAATTTATATTGATATGATTTGTGTGTTTAGTTAGTAAAATCCAATTAGTTACTAAAAAGATGTAGTTTAAAGAGCGAATAGATTCAAATAAATAAAGCAAAACCTCGAAAAGGAAACACTTTCGCTTCTCTCTCTTCCGCGATTATCGTAATCTGTCGCAAACAACTAAACTCTTTCTCTGTCTTATGAGAGAACAAACAAGACATTCTCGAGAAATGAGAACACTACTTCGATGAATACGACGCCGTTTCACTCGGATCCTCCTCCGTCGAGGCTCCAACGGAAGCTCGTCGTTGAGGTTGTTGAAGCTCGTAATCTTCTTCCTAAAGATGGTCAAGGAAGCTCAAGCGCTTACGTCGTTGTTGATTTCGATGCTCAGAAGAAACGAACGTCTACTAAGTTTCGTGACCTAAACCCTGTTTGGAATGAGATGCTCGATTTCGTTGTCTCCGATCCTAAAAACATGGATTACGATGAGCTCGATGTTGAGGTTTATAACGATAAGAGATTTGGTAACGGAGGTGGCCGGAAAAATCATTTTCTCGGTAGAGTTAAGATCTATGGAAGTCAGTTTTCTAGAAGAGGTGAAGAAGGTCTTGTGTATTTCCCTTTGGAGAAGAAGAGTGTATTTAGCTGGATTCGCGGCGAGATTGGACTGAAGATTTATTATTACGACGAGGTTGCTGATGAAGATATGGCGATTGGAGGAGGCCAGCAACAACAACAACAACAACAGTTTCCTCCTCAGTCTCTGCAAGAAGCAGATGAGCAACAACAATTTCCTCCGCCGCAACAGATGCAGAATTTACCACCGGAGAAACCTAATGTAGTTGTAGTTGAGGAAGGTAGGGTTTTCGAATCGGCTCAGAGACATGAGGATATGTGTAGTAGCTATCCAGAGACGAATCATCAGCAACCACCAGTAGTTATCGTCGAGGAATCAGCACCGCAACAGGTAATGCATGGTCCAAATGATAACCATACACAAAGGCCACCATCTCCGCCGCCACCACAGTCGCGTCCATCGGCGGGGGAAGTACATTATTATCCACCGGAAGTGAGGAAGATGCAGGTAGGGAGACCTCCCGGCGGAGATCGAATTAGGGTTACGAAGAGACCTAATGGGGATTATTCACCTAGGGTAATAAACAGCAAAATTGGAGGAGAGACGACGATAGAGAAGAAATCTCATAACCCTTGTAATCTCGTTGAGCCAATGCAGTATCTCTTTGTTCGGATTGTGAAGGCGCGTGGCTTACCGCCTAACGAAAGTGCGTATGTTAAGGTACGAACGTCAAACCATTTCGTCAGGTCTAAACCGGCCGTTAACCGGCCCGGAGAACCAACCCATGCTCCGGAGTGGAATCAGGTTTTTGCACTTGGTCATAACCGGTCTGATTCTGCTGTAACCGGCGCAACTCTTGAGATTTCTGCTTGGGACGCTCCGTCGGAGAGTTTTCTCGGAGGAGTCTGTTTCGATCTCTCGGAAGTTCCAGTACGCGACCCACCGGATAGTCCGCTTGCTCCTCAGTGGTACCGGCTCGAAGGTTCATCTGCGGATCAAAACTCCGGGAGAGTTTCCGGTGATATTCAGCTCTCTGTTTGGATTGGTACTCAGGTAGATGAGGCTTTTCCAGAGGCGTGGAGCTCTGACGCTCCGCATGTAGCTCACACTCGTTCGAAGGTGTATCAATCGCCGAAGCTGTGGTACTTGAGAGTGACGGTTCTTGAGGCACAGGACTTACACATTGCTCCTAACCTTCCGCCATTGACTGCGCCTGAGATCCGTGTGAAAGCTCAATTAGGATTTCAGTCGGCGCGTACAAGACGAGGCTCAATGAATAATCACAGCGGTTCGTTTCATTGGCATGAGGATATGATTTTTGTAGCTGGAGAGCCGTTGGAAGACTGTTTGGTTCTGATGGTTGAAGATCGAACGACTAAAGAACCAACGCTTCTAGGACACGCCATGATCCCAGTGAGCTCCATAGAGCAGCGAATCGATGAGCGTTTTGTGCCGTCAAAATGGCACACTTTGGAAGTAGAAGGTGGAGGTGTAGGTGGTGGTGGACCGTATTGCGGAAGGATTAGCCTAAGACTTTGTCTTGAAGGTGGATATCACGTGCTTGAAGAGGCGGCACATGTGTGCAGCGATTTTCGTCCGACGGCTAAGCAGCTGTGGAAACCGCCCATCGGAATGCTCGAGTTGGGGATTCTTGGGGCTCGTGGGTTGTTGCCGATGAAGGCTAAAAACGGAGGGAAAGGTTCCACGGATGCTTATTGTGTTGCTAAGTATGGCAAGAAATGGGTCCGGACTCGAACAATAACAGACAGTTTCGACCCGAGATGGCATGAGCAGTACACGTGGCAGGTTTACGATCCTTGCACCGTGCTAACTATAGGAGTCTTTGACAACTGGAGAATGTTCTCTGACGTCTCTGATGATAGACCTGACACTCGGATTGGGAAAATACGGATCCGGGTCTCGACTTTAGAGAGCAACAAAGTGTACACTAATTCGTATCCTCTGTTGGTTTTGCTACCTAGCGGTCTGAAAAAAATGGGTGAAATTGAAGTGGCCGTCCGGTTCGCATGCCCATCACTGCTGCCTGATGTTTCTGCGGCTTATGGACAGCCGCTTCTGCCCAGGATGCACTACATAAGGCCTCTAGGTGTAGCACAACAAGATGCATTGAGAGGAGCAGCCACAAAAATGGTTGCAGCTTGGCTGGCTCGAGCAGAACCGGCATTGGGACCTGAGGTAGTTCGATATATGTTAGATGCAGATTCGCATGCGTGGAGCATGAGAAAGAGCAAAGCAAATTGGTATAGAATTGTTGGAGTTTTAGCTTGGGCAGTGGGTTTAGCTAAATGGTTGGATAATATTAGGAGGTGGAGGAATCCAGTGACGACGGTGCTAGTCCATATTCTATATCTAGTTCTTGTTTGGTATCCTGATTTGGTAGTTCCGACCGCATTCTTGTACGTAGTTATGATTGGAATTTGGTACTACCGTTTTAGACCCAAAATACCAGCTGGTATGGATATTCGTTTATCACAAGCTGAAACCGTTGATCCGGATGAGCTAGACGAAGAATTCGACACCATACCAAGCTCAAGGAGACCAGAAGTAATCCGAGCTCGTTACGACCGGTTAAGGATCTTAGCGGTGAGAGTTCAGACCATTCTCGGTGATTTTGCAGCTCAAGGGGAACGAATTCAAGCGTTGGTTAGCTGGAGAGATCCGAGAGCGACTAAGCTGTTCATAGCAATCTGTTTGGCGATCACAATTGTTTTGTATGCGGTTCCAGCGAAAATGGTGGCAGTGGCTCTAGGTTTTTATTATCTTCGACATCCAATGTTCAGAGACACAATGCCTACGGCGAGTCTCAATTTTTTCCGGCGGTTGCCAAGCTTATCAGATCGACTCATCTGAAAAAGAGGTTTTGAGTTTTGTGAAGAGGAAAAGAATGTGAAGAGCTTAAACTTTAGGTGTTTTTGAGTATTTAACAGTTTCTAATGATATTTACTTCACTTGAGCTATGGAGGAGATAGAATAAAAGATTCATTATGGTTTAAGCTTGATTCGTTATTATGATAATTCACATTATAATGATTCGTTATTTTATCCCATTAATCTCTCGTTAGAATACACTTAAACTATGTTTATATATATATTCATGTCTGAATTCTGACAATTCTCTACCGTTTGTCTTTCTGATTAAATTATATCTTAACTAAACAAACAAGTGAAAACCGGAGATAAAGCGGTAACGAATATGATTGGTTGAGATTAAAAAGAGATCATCTGACGTGGCAGTTTATCCGTCTCCAGTCTTGCAGATTGTATGCGAACGGCAAAACAAAACTAAGACTCGAAAGAATCCAACTCCAAAGATACTTTTCATTCACTTGCTTCGACTCAGATCTTTCCTTCAATGGCTGTTAACGCTCCAATATCGTCTCCGGCGACTCACCTGCAAACACGACTCCTCTCCAATCCTGTTCTCCCTCGGTTTCGTCGGTCTTTCTCTGCCGGAAAATCATCATCAGCTTTCTCCGTCGTCTCTATGGCTCCTCAGAAAAAGGTTTTGCTAACTCTTTTAACCTTCTGTTCTCTATCTCTCTTGCTCAAGTGTTGAGATCTTTTCCGAATCACTGTTATATCTTAGCTGATTAGAGAGTAATCACATGCTCAGAAACATGAGTCAGCTGTTTGTGTTCTTCTCTACTTTTAGTAAACAAGTTAGTAGTTTTACATCAGTTTTTTGCACCCTTGATTCTCAAGTAGACTTTTTTGTTTGTGGCGATTCATCTATAGAACAAAGACATCACATTTTTTGAAGTTTCTATTTTGAAATACCTGCAGAGTTTTATATGCCCTTTTTAATTGTGTGTTTTTGTGATCACTGAATTGTAAAAAACAAAGGTGAACAAATATGATGACAAGTGGAAGAAACAATGGTACGGAGCAGGACTGTTCTTTGAAGGTAGTGAGGAAATAAACGTCGACGTTTTCAAGAAGCTGGAGAAGCGAAAAGTGCTGAGCAACGTTGAGAAATCTGGTCTGCTCTCAAAAGCAGAGGACTTGGGACTCACATTGTCATCTCTTGAGAGGCTTAAAGTCTTCTCCAAAGCAGAGGAGCTTGGTCTTCTCAGTCTCCTTGAAAATTTAGCTGGAACATCGCCTGCGGTTTTAGCCTCGGCTGCATTACCAGCTCTGACTGCTGCAATTGTAGCCGTGGTAGTGATTCCTGATGACTCAACTACTCTGGTGGTTGCTCAGGCGGTTTTGGCTGATGCTCTTGCACTTACAGGAGTTGTTTTGTTGGTTGGATCTGTTGTTTTGGATGGACTTCAGGAAGCTGACTGATTCTTTCTTTGTAAACTAAACACAAAACCTCTTTTGTCCAATTGATTTTTGTCAGTTGCTGAAATCATAACACTGTAAGGTTCTGTTATCTATGGTCAGAATAAGCCATTAGCTGAGTGAACAAACAAATCAGAAAGAAGCTTTATAGTAACAATTAAACAAACATTACATACATTCATTCTCCAATGGAAAAGCCTATCTACGCCCACAAATTACAAATTTCCAATTTCCCCAACTCAAAAAAAGAAAAGAATCTCCAGAAGCAAAGTGAAGTAAAGCCAATATTACAAATGAAAAAGCCCAGAAAATAACCTTCTTTGAACAAATAAAGGAAAGAGCCCTCACATTGCTTCCGTTTTGGTGATAAACAACTGCAAAGACTAAAGATCAAACTGCAATCGATTGTCCAGTGAGTGCGTCATGTAAATGCATTGATCCGTCTTTCATCAAGTTTAAGCTTAAGCTTTTAAACCTCTCTCTTGAGTATTGTCTTGATGCCTTTCTCCAATCAGTTCCAGCTTTCATCATCACCACAAACTCATCGTAATTTATTCGTCCGTCCTGCAAAATCATAACAATGTTATACCCTGTGTACCTTATAATCTTTCTAACAAGAGTCTATCTAAGGACAGGAGTTTTAGACAAACCTTGTCAGTGTCAACTTCACGCATTATATCGATTATAACGCTGTTGTCTGGTTCGTTACCGACTTCGTCAGTTAAAGCTTCCCTTAATTCATCAGATTCAATGTATCCACTTCCATCTTTGTCGAAGAACATAAAAGCTTGTCTGAAATGTTCATCATTCTCCATCTTCTGCAAGTGAATTATCACTGCTACAAACTCTCCATAGTCCAGGCATCCATTTCCATTAACATCCGCCTGTATCAAAATTCATGAATGTTGTTAATACAAGAGAGGACAGATAGTTTGATCGTTTGATCAAGAAAAATCCTCATAAAAGAAGGATATTTGGTTAAACATTACCACTTCCATTAACAGTTTGATCTCTGGTTCACCCAGTTGTGAACCGACTTTCTGAAGTCCAGCTCTGAGTTCTAGATATGTTATTTTACCATCATTGTCATCATCCATTAGCGTAAACATGTCTCTGATCACTTCAACTTCTTGAAGAGACAAGTGCTCGGCGATAACCTGGAAGCATAAAAAGGGAGTAAGCGAAGCCATTCAAATCTCCAAATATAAGCATAAACTTGTCAGGAAAACATAACAGGCAATACTTACTCGCAGAGCTTTCTTTTTCAATCTATTCATCATGGAGAATTGCTTCAACCTCGACCTAACAATATCCCCTAAAGGAACATTTGGAGCTTTCTTAGCATTCTGTATCCAAGGATGATCTGCAAAGGAGGAAACAGAAACCGTATTAGCTTCAAACCCATTTTCTAACTTGAAAAGTCCAACACAAGATAACAAGTAGAGATAAAACACAAGATCTTCATTACCAAGAACTTGCTGAGCAGTCAAACGCTTAGTTGGATCAGGGTTCAACATCTGCTTCACTAAGCTCTTTGCGCTCTCAGATATCTGCGACCAAGGATCTCTCTTAAAATCAAGCACACCCCTTAAGATTGCAAGAGCCACACCTTGTTCAGTCTCTGTAATCAGATCCTTAAATGACTCAGTTACTTGATCACTATAGATCTGCATCTACAACTTCTCACAAGAATCAAAACTGCTCATACCTGCCCAAAACGGAGGAACACCACATAGCAAGATGTAGAGGATAACTCCTGCACTCCATACATCAACCTCTGGTCCATAATTTCTCTTCAACACTTCTGGAGCCATATAATAAGGACTCCCAACAATCTCTGTAAACCTCTCTCCTGCAAAATGCATCAAGTTTTGTTTTCATATGCAGATTCAAAGGAACACAATTTCAACCAAACTCTGAAACAGTGTGACCTTTTTAGGTCAATCAAGATTACAAATTTTTTTCTAAATTTAGTAAAAAAAAATTCCATTAAAGTACCAGGTTTGAAAAGCACAGATAAGCCAAAATCAATGGCCTTGAGTGGAGAATTCTCCTTCTTATTAGCAAACAAGAAATTCTCAGGCTTCAAATCTCTATGCATAACGCCATTAATGTGACACATCCTCACAACCTCCGCGATCGTCCTCGCGACAGTAGCCGCCGCACGCTCAGTATAATGTCCCCTCGCGACGATCCGATCAAAAAGCTCACCACCTTCACAAAGCTCCATCACCAGATGCACGTTCTCGTTGTCCTCATAAGTCGCTTTAAGTTTCACAACGTTTGGATGTTCTGGAAGAGTTGACATAATCGTAACCTCACGACGGACATCTTCCACGTCGACGGCGGTTCGAAGCTTTCTCTTTGAGATCGACTTACAAGCTAAAGCTTCACGAGTCTCTCGGTCTGTACAAAGGTAAGTGATTCCGAATTCTCCACGACCAAGTTCTCGACCTAGTATATACTTATCGCTGATCTGAGATTGATGGCTCATAGGAATCACGCGTATCGGCGCGTGAGATCTCAAACCATCGGTATCATCGTATAAGTTAATAGCTTTCCGATTTGGTCGCTTCTTCTTCCGGTTGTTGTTTTGTCTTGTGTCTTCAGGGTCAAACTTGACACAAGCGATACAATTACCCATAGCTGAGTTTGAAGAGAATGAAGAAAGTAATTTGAAGAAGCTTTGGTAATGGTGTGATTTCCGGAGAACTTTTTGAAGACGACGCAATATTTTCCGGTGAGTTGCAGAGAAGAGAAAACGCGGGTTTAGCTGACGAAAGGTTCGACCTTTTCCAAAAAAAATTCAATTTGATCAAATGATTATAAAAAAAAAAAAATCAAATTTATACAACTGAATAAAAAAAAGCAACTTGATCAATCTTTTGACTGCATCTCTGTAATATAATAATTAAACAAAAGAAATTACATAAAAGCAACATTTGGATCGATTTTCTAACCTATGAAGACACTAACTAAACTGGACAAGTATTTTGTATTCTCTGGTAAATCTAAAAGGTAAGTAATTAGATTAATTATTTGAAAAATAATAGCCGTCGGTTTTGTTGAAATCGAAGGGCTGAGATTGAACTTACGTGGAAGGAAGAGTTTGATGAAGTTGTTGACCATAGAAGTGGATATGGTAACATTGTCAAAAAGTGTGACGTTGCTTTCATTTGAGTTGTTGGTAATCAAGAAATTAATAGTAGTAGTTTTTTGTTGTTGTTTAAACCACCATAACTAAGTAATTATGATTCTAAAATTGTCTTTTTCTGGTCTTTATAGCATTATTACATTACCTAGATTAGCCACTTTATTAGTTTTACATTTTTTTAAGGAAGGTTTTTACCAATAGATTTTTTAATAGATTTATTAGTATAGTTTATTTCCAAGAGTTAGACTGAATTCGTAATCTAAATTTTCTAAATCTCAAATTTTACTATTTAGGATTACGTAAATTTTTTGAAATCAAACTTCTATAAAAATGACAAATATGGATTCTTTTAGCTATTAGGCAAAAACATATTTACTCGTATTATATAACAAATTTAATTGAAATAAAGTAATAATTTATGGTTGTCCAATAACTCCGACTATTTATGTATTATCTGAATGGGTGATTTGAATGATCTGCAAAAAGATTTGGAGAAGATAATTTCAAAACCTATGAGATTAGTAATTAGAATAGAAGATATTAGGTGTAGACTTTGTCATTGTAAGGAACAAGCAATGATACTTTATGTGTGAAAATATAAATCAAAAGTAAGATATGAAGATATATCATTGATCAAAGTCAACAAAAATGCAAAGAAATGCAAACCTCTTGTTGTTTTCTCCTATTAAATATACCTTATTTCAACTTATAACCAAAATAATAAATGACAAGTGTGTTGCAATGTTGGGTTCTTATAGTCTTTTGATTTCCATATTTTGAGTTTTACATTCAAAATTGGTAAATACATATATTTGTTATAAAAACATTTATTTTACACAAATCCTATTGTTCACTACCAAACCCTTCTTGTTACATGTCATGACTCGATTATCTAAAGTCAATTTTCAGTTTTAAAAAACGAATGTTTAACCACTTGGCCAATATTGTTTTCCTCTTAGAAAACCATATTTTTGTGCAAATGGTTTGAAAATATTTTATGGAGATCTATCTTTTTCATCAAATTGATATGTTTAGTGGGTAAGAAAGGAAAGTCTTTGTAATTTATGTCACGGCTATACCTTCAACCGACATACATTATTGCAATTTGCAAAAAGAGAGTAAAAAGAGTTGAAAGTCATGCAGCAAAAGCAATCAAATCTTTTTAAATCAAAACATTTACCTTGAGATACCTA
Source organism: Lepidium aucheri (assembly GCA_900406435.1). Lineage (NCBI taxonomy): Eukaryota > Viridiplantae > Streptophyta > Magnoliopsida > Brassicales > Brassicaceae > Lepidium > Lepidium aucheri. Next base: position 30,282 of record OVBA01000669.1, on the reverse strand, counting down.
ATATATATATATATATATATACTATTTTTTTTGCTAGAATTTAGTTAGGTTTAACTTTTTCAGATATATATATATATAGTATAATTATAAAATATAAAATTCCATAAAGAGATATCAATGGGGCAATGTTGATGATAATTGATTTTTACACACACAAAAAGTAATTATAGAGAGGAAATGATGGACCATCTATCATGATATATCTTGTGCAACTTTCAAGCTGGCAAATGATCAAAAAATAAAATAAAAAAATTGGAGAAAATAAATATGAAAAAGTAGTTACTTTGTTAAGAGAAAAACATGAGATTGTGTCTGAAATGATGGGTTCAACATAAATGTTTTGAGAATGCATGTGTATGTGGCGTTGTCATTGCCAACTATTTCGATTTTTCGAAGCCCCATCACTTTTTGCATTAAACCCTTATCGACGACCTAAAACTATGAATCTTTGGTCATAAATGGAGATTTTGGTATGGTTTGTTTACCATTCATATCATATAGTTTGCACTGCTATCTCTTTAAAATTTCCAAAACATTTCAATTAATAGCACTATAAGAAAAAATTTGTATTGATATGTAATATTTCGTCACAATAACACATATTTCGTCACAATACAAAAATATTATTATAAAATTATGACGATTTGTAAATAGTTACAATACAAATGTCACAAATGCATATTGGTAAATAGTTACAATACAATTGTCACAATATCTCAGATTTTTTGTAGTGTAGGCAAACTCAAACTTTTATACATACCTATAGTAAAATCAAATTTCTATAAATTTCTAGATAGTTGAATCAATAAACTCTGATTTATAACCTACTTTAAATTTTAAAATTTATAATACATTAATATCCGACTATGTTACACTAAACTTTTACATAAATACTGCAGTAGACATTCAATCTCATTATATATGCGGTTATAAAGAACCGGTTTACATACATATTAGTCTCATTATGGTTGTTTGGTTGTTCTTAAGTTTCATCTATTTGTGTAGAAGTTTGGAGATTCGAGGAGGATCATAGTTTTGTTGATGTTACAACTCGATGTCTAGTTCAGCCAACTTTACATCATTTCTTCATCAGTTTTAGGCTGTGTAGTCGAGTTTTATAGTGGACTTCTCCAACTTCGAGCGAATGTGGCTTCCAATGATACTTCAAACCTGTTCATCTAAATCTTGAAGCTTCTTTTTTAGTATTTTTTTTGGTATTTTTTGTCTATTGATAAGTTTTTTTTTCTTATTTCCACTTTTTTATTATTGTTTTTCTTTATATCTCACGAAACAATTTTACCATCTCTTATATAATAAACCATAGTAATTTGAAAGAATAAACGATGTTTATATGTTATATTATAGTTTATGACTTTATGCCATTAATATTTCGTTATTATGCTAGAATTACGCTAAGGATAATTTTCTAAAACTAACAATTTTGTAGTATTTATTACAATATCTATTTATGTAAACTAAATAGTTAAAAATAATTATCTTTTTAATATAACTAACTAGCACAAATTCTAAAATAAGTATTTACTAATATCGACCATCTTAACATATTTTACTAGATATGGACCCGTGCGATGCATGAGTTATTTTTTTTATCAAAAAAGGTTAATATGTATGATATTTAAAACTATATTTCTGGAAATTATATGTTTTTTCAAAAAATATTATAAGATTAAAATTAAATATTTTAGTTAAGACCAATAAATAATTGTAATTTTTTTAGTTTTAAAATTTATTTTAAATTATTCCATAGATAATAACATACACTAAATCAAAATTTTTACTTTATTTTATAAGAATTGTTTTGGTTAAAATTAAAATTAATACTTTCTTTATCCTATAGTCTTTATTAATTTATTTTAACTCCAATTTGACATATAAAATAATTATGTTGATTAGTAACTTTGGAAACCAAACTTTATAGATTTTAGGATTTGATTTTATCTTTTTTATCATAAAATATAAATATAGAATTAATTTTGATCATTGGATTTAACATATAAACAATCTTGTTGATTAATAACTACTGAAATCCAACTTTATAGATATTATGATTTGATTTTATTATTTTTAATAAAATATAAATACTAAATAATTATTGATCATTGGATTTAACATGTGGAATAATCTTATTGATTATAATTTTGAAACTCAACATTATATAATAGATTTTGGTTTTATCATTTTTCTCTAAAAATATAAAACAAAATGATTTTTGATCTTAGGATTTGACATATGGAACAGTCTCATTGATTAGTAACTTTTGAACCTAGCTTTCTATAATAGGATTAAGATTTAATTTTATCTTTTATTTAATAAAATATAAATACGGAATAATTTTTGATCGTTAGATTTGACATTTGGAACAATCCTATTGATTACTAACTTTTGAAATCCAACTTTATATAATAATATTTTATTACATAAAGTTGTATCACAAAATTACTCATTAATAAGATTTTTCCATGTGTTAAATCCAACGATCCTAAATGTTGCATTATCTTATCCTATTATATAAAGTTGAGTTTCAAAAATTACTAATCAACGAGATTTTTTTACGTGTCAACTCAGCAATTAAAAATTATTCTATATTTATGTTTTTTATCAAAACAATAAAATCAAATCCTATTATATAAAGTTGGGTTTCAAAAATTACTAATTAACCAGATTATTCCACGTTACAAATCTAACGACTGAAAATTATTCTTTATTTATGTGTTTTTAATCCAATAAAATCAAATCCTATTATATAAACTTGGTTTTTAAAAGTAACAAATCAACGAGATTTTTCCACGTGTCAAGTCCGATGATCAAAAATTAATTTTTATTTAAATTTTGTTAAGAAAAACTATATTATATAAAGTTAAGTTTCTAAAGTTACTAATAAACAAGATTGTTCTACATGTCAAATTCAACGATAAAAAATATATCCCATATTTATATTTTATTAAAAATATAAAATCAAATTCTTTTATATAAAGTTAGGTTTCAAAAGTTACTAATCAACGTGATTGTTCCCCATTTAAAATCCAACAATTAAAAATTATTTTATTAAAAAAGAGAAATCAAATCCTAAACCTATCTTATTATATAAATTTGGATCTCAAAATTAGTCATCAACATTTCACGTGTTAAGTCTAACGATACTAAATGTTGTAGTATTTTTATATATCTTAAAATATATATTTTCTTAAATTTTTATATTTACCGCAAAATATTTATTTCTATTCACAATACTAATATAAATCATCTGTAAATAATTTTTTTGACTTATGATTATAAAAACCTTACATGTATTTATCTCATAATGAGTATAAAAAATATTAGATTTTTATAAACACATAAGTAAAAAGTGTATTTGTTTATTAAACTGTAAACATATTTTAATTTGAGATATGTAAATATAAGTTTATCATATAATTTATATATATTATTTTTTTAAATGTTATTTTATTTTGTCAACTATTCTATGTAATAGGATTCAAATATCCATAATAATGGGTAAGAGTTTACAAATTGATGATTACGAAATGTCAATCTTGCATATTAAACTAGAGTATGTGCTCTATGATTCAAAAACAGGGATACAATGAATGCCAAAACTAGTCCTGGACATTTTACCCAAACCCTAAAAACCAACCCAAAATTTTGGGTTCTGGTTCGGTTAGCAAAAGTAACCATCAGATCTAAGCTTAGTATACCTGCAGATATCGGATTGGGTTTGGGTATTATTCGATACCCAAAAGGGTATCTGAATATCCGAATTGGCACCCAAATATTTTGGGTATTTGGGTACCCAAAATACCCAAATACTCAACTATGTACCCGAATATCCAAAAAATTTAGGTACTTGTGGGTGAATACTAGACCCAATTTTTTATTTTTATAATTTTATACCCTAACTGAGATCGGAACCAGAATCAGAACCGAACTGAATTGGATTGGTTCTTAAATAGGTATGAAAATATGAACCCAAACTGACCCAGATCCGACCCGACTAATATTTGGTTCTTAAACAGGTATCATAATCATATACCTGAAAGATCCAGACCTGATTGGTTCCTACCCGTAACCGATCCGAATACCCAAATGTCCTAGACTAGTCAAAACTATAATTCAAAAACACTCATGCAATCGCACACGTTCTTATCTAGTATGATATACATTCTCATTATTATAAATTCCTATAATTAAATCTATATAAATCCAATATAGTGATATGAAATCATTTAATAAATTTTATATAAATATTTAAAAAGAAATAATATTTTAATCCATATAAAACATAAAAGTAGTTGAGGTTCTGTTAACAACTAACATTCAAAATAGTTTTTTTTGTCAACGGCAATATTAATATTGGGCCACAAAGACCGGCTCATTAGCCAAATTCCTACATAAATCTTGTAGGTGGTGGGACTCGATCCCTGGATGCATGTGCGCCTGCCTTTTAGTGGACTTACCACCAGCCACTGGACTAAAGGCCACTTGCACATTCAAAATAAATTTAAAGTAATATTTTAAAACAATGTAAAAATTTAAATGAATGCAAATAAAAACATATACAAAAATTGTAATGTATAAAAACATAAATAACACATGTCCAAATTTATATTCAATGTATCTTTTATATAATATATAATGGGAAAACTGTCAGTTTAACATAGTATTTACCAAATATCGTTGATTAAAGATTGCACTCCAGATGTGGTTAATTAAATACTTAATATATGGCTGAATTTTAAGAAAACACTATACTTTGGGTTGATACGGTTAATTGAAAATTCCGTTAATTTGATTAGAGGAACTAATAAACCCCATTTAGCGGGCGTTAATGATATCAGTTACAAAACGATGCATTTCGTTAAAACAGAAAACAACAAAAATCCTCAAATCAATTTCTATTGAAACCTTAAAATCGTTGTTCGTTCTTCAATCTAAAAGTGAGAATAAAAAAAATCGAATCGAAGATGGTTCGAAGAAAATCGGAAGCTCGTCAATTGCCTTGACTGTGTCCTCCGATGTTGTCATCCACAACTTGAATGAAAAATGAGTTAGAAAAGCAAAGAGAAACTGAGGTACATAAGTGAAAAGAAATAGTGATTGAGTCTGAAACATAAGAAGATTGTGAAGGTGATAACGAGCTAGATGGAGAAGATGAGTGTGAAGAAGAGGCTTATGTTGAGGAAGATGGAGATTGATTGGGTGTGGATGAAGAAGCGTGTGAAGATTTTGCCTCTCAATTTGCAGAGGAAAAAAAGATGACGCTGAAGGTGATAGCGATGGAGATGATAGTGGTGCCGATATTTGTAACGATGATAATATTTCACGCCCATTGTCATGTGATGAAGATGAAAATGATTTCCACAAAGTTGGTAAGCGGAATGAAACAGAGGAAAAAGGTTTGTATCTAGGGTTAGGGAAGACTTTAATTCGAAGGAGAATGTCAATTGAGGTATTCATTGAAGTCTCATTGTGACATTAAGTTGTATATATCTGAGTACAATATAGTAGGTGCTAAATGTTCAGATAAGCGATGTTCTTAGAGGATATACTGCTCTTACAAGAAAAGACTACAGAAGATGCAGGTTAAAGTGTTTGTTGATGAGCATACTTCGTGAAGGCATGTCACAATACATTGGTGAAACAGAAAATGATAGCTTGGCTGTTTGAAGAGAGATTGAGGAAGAATCCCAAGTTGACAGCACATGAAATGGCAGCTGAAGTTCTGCGTGAGCATGGATTTCATGTAACTAAAGGTAAGTGTGCCAAAGCAAAGACCAGACTTGTAAAACAAAGGAGAGAAAGTCATGTTGCACACTTCACAGAATATGAGACTAGCTACCAAACGGAGGTACTGCAATCAAACAGAAACTTCGTATTCGAGATTGAGACTATTCCCGAGCCTATAATAGGAAGCAAAAAAAGGTTTTTTTGTTTGTTTATTTGTTTTAATGCTCAACGGAAAGCTTGAAAAGCAATGTTAAATTAATTATAGGTTTGAATGGAGCATTTTTCAAGTGGGACATTAAAGGTCACATATTAGCTGCCGTAGGAAGGGATGTGGATAATAGAATAGTGCATATAGCGTGGGAAGTGCTGGAGATTGAGAATAACACCAAATGGGAATGGTTTATTAGGCTATTAGTTATGAACTTAGACCTTCATGATAGAAGAAATGTCGCAGTCATTTCAGACAAACAAAAGGTTTGTTAACGTTTGGTCATTGCACGTTTGAATTCATATTTGATAATGTTGTTGTTCCTTTTGTAAACAAAAGTTAGATGATATTGCTGTAAACAAATGTTTATTTTGCGTTGATTTTTTTGCACTTACGATGATGTTGTTGTAAATAAACATGTCTTGTTACTTGCACGTTTCATTAGTTTTGTTGATTTTTTTTAGAGTTTAAGATTTGTTACTTGCATGTTTTTGTGTCTTGTTACTTACTGGTTTTTGTATTTTGTTACTTGCAGGTTTTGCTGATTTTGTTTAGAGTTTATGAGTTGTTGCTTGTAGGGTTTTGTGTCTTCTTACTTGCATGTTTTGTGTCTCGGTAATTTTCTGTTACTAATAATTTGGTCTCTTTTCTTCTTTCTTTAGGGTTTAGTTATTGATGTCCATAATCTCTTTCCACAAGCTGAGCATTGACAATGTTCAAGACACATTTTAAAGAATTAGAAAAGAGACAACCATGACATGGAGTTGCAGCGTCTCTACTGGAAGATACCCTGCAACTAACTCAAGGGGAATTTGCACTCAATATGGAAGCTTTGAGAAGGTACAGTCCGCAAGCCCATTCGTCTCTACAAAACACATATCTTGAGACTTAGTCAAGGGCGTTCTTTAGGATAGGTACCTTCAACGTTGATGTTAGCCATGGGCATTTTACCCAGATCTGAAAAACCGACCCGAAATTTCAGATTCGGGTCTGGTTCGGGTATAAGTAAAAGTAACCATCGGGTCTTGCTATAGAGTACCCATGGGTATCGGTTCGGGTCCGGGTATTAACCAATACCCGAACGGGTACCTGAATACCCGAACTGGAATCGAAACCAGAACCGAACGAATTAGTTTTGGTTCTTAAATGGGTATGGAAATTATAGACCCGAACTGACCCGAACCCGAACCGGACCCGAACCGAATATTGCTCGCTTCCAAAATAGGTATCAAAATTCTATACCCGAAATACCTAGACCCGATCGGGTAGTACCCAGAACCGACCTGAATACCCGAATGCCCAGGGCTAATTGATGTGTTGAACAACTTGAGTGAATATTTTAATAGTTACATTAGGTAAACTAGAAAAAAACCATTGCTGGAAATGTTAGAGGACATTAGAAGGCAAACCATGGTTAGGACTAAGAAGCGTTCAAAGCTGGCTGGTAGATTGATGACAAGATTTACAAGGAGAGCACATGCTGAAATAGAAAGAATGATTCAAGGTTCACAAGCTTCCATAATTATATCTGCTAGAAACAACTTGTACAAGGTTGACGTTGCTGGAACTAGTTATAGAGTATACATGAATGAGTTTATTTGTGGGTGTAGGAAGTGGCAGCTGACTAGGATTCCATGTACTGTAATTATACAGACAAAAGGACCTATTGAAAACTTTGTTAGTGAATATTACTTGGCATGTACTTTGCGTGATACTTACAAGGATGGGATTAGGCATATCCAAGGCAGCATGATGTGGCCTAGAGTGAATAGGCTGGTATTTTTGCCACCGCTATTGAGAAAATATAATCCAGCTAGGCCACCTAATTATGCTAGAAAGAGATGTTGGTATGAATCTGCATCATCCTCAACAAGTAGCACAAGACTATCTCGTCATCTAAGAGTGATAACATGTTCTAATTGTTAGGAGGAAGGTCACACTAAGACTTCTTGACAACGAATATGAGAGTGAACTAAAGAGGAAACAAGGACGACGAAGAAAGAATAAGGTTCAGATTTTACACTTTATGTTGTGTTGACTCTTTACATTTGTTGTGTACGACTCTATCACTTATATTTCTCTGTTTTATATTATGTTGATAATTAGGAGTTACAAGGCAGCCAAAACACACAAGGGACACAAGGACTTCAAATTCTCTCAAAATGTTTGTTTTATATTCCAATGTTTCATTTGATACTTCTCTTTGTATATTTTATTTGATACTTCTCTTTGAATGTTTTATTTGATACTTCTGTTTGCTATAAAAGACTATTTCTCTTTGTGATATCTATCTTTCTTTATGGCTATGAATGGCTACTAGTTTTGGTTTAGTTTCTAGTTTTTGGATTTTAGATTTTAGTTTTTAGATTTAGGTTTTGGTTTTAGTTTTTGCATTTTAGTTTTTGCTTTTAAAAACCCCAAAAAGTTAGTTTTTGGTTTTTGGAGAAATCAACGTTGATTTCTCAAAAACTAGTGTTTCCTAATTTTTAGGTGAACAAAAAACTAAAATCATGAATGGTAAATACAATGTAAAAACAATTTTAATTTTTTGACAAACTATTTTTACAAAATCATGATTGGCTAAAAGTTTTTTTTCAAAAACAGAAACCAAAAACCGATGTAAAAACTACTACCAGTCAAAGCCGATATATGTTAAGCACCAATGAAATGACATCAACACAAAGAAACATATGATAAAAGTTGAAATAGAAAAACATTATCGATTGCATTACAAGATATTTGAGTGAATTACATGTCTGAGTGAAGCATGATCTTCCCTTCAACTAAATACCTTACAAGGACAACAATAACAATAATTATGAAGAACACGAACATAGTCAGCAGTCATTTGGTCTTCATGTTCAATTCTTTTATGATAATTTTTCTCTCATCTTTCTCTTTCTTTAGATCATTGATCACAGCTTTGAATACCTCAGGTTCAGATTTGTTTGAACCAATTTTATGCTCCATTGCGTCTACCTTTGGCAAAGTCAATCTTACCTCTCCATAAACGGCATTCTTAACCCATTTAAACAAATGGGTCTAACAAAAAATAATATAATTTATATCAAAATTCACATAAAATAAAAATTGCAAAATTACATTCCAAATTACTCATAAGAACTGAAATTTTACCTCTTTTTGACTTACACAACGTAAGAAAGGCATACCATGATTCTCCTTACTCTTTGATGTTAAGATTTTAACATCTAATCCACAATCAAACTTAGAGAGAATTCATGAATTGTTTGAACAAGAAGAAGAAATTAAGATCATTATATCACCAATAGAAGAAATCGAGAACGAGAAATGAAGAAATGGAGAAGGAGAATGAAGAAATCAATTTTAGGGTTTAGGTTGGAATTGGGGATTTGAGTTCTTTCGTGGTTTAACAGCCTGGAACTTAACTGATGTCATTAATGTCCACTAAACGAGGTTTATTAATTCCATTAATCAAATTAAAAAATGTTCAATTGGTTGAATCAACCAAATTTTGGCATTTTTTCAAAAGTTAACATTGTATTAAGTATTTAGTCAACCACATCTCGAGTTCAATATTTAAACAATGATTTTTGGTAAGTATCATTTTAAATCGATAGTTTTTCTAATATATAATAATAGCTTATAAATTGACTTTAATACATAAGTATACATAAAATTAATATGAATTTACAGAAGTAAAATAAGTATAACTATTGTAGATTAATATAAATAACAATTTCGTTACAAAAGTCAACAAAAAGAGGAGACAATATAATATTTTACATATTCATAATATTATATATTTTATGTGGAGCCACACGTTACTATGTGAACACGATAGAAGTAACTTTTTACTTTTATATATACGATCGATTCGATAATGTAATTTACAATTTACAACAAGAAGTATAATAACAACAACAATACAAGTATTATACCCTCAAATCACTATTCCTTCTAAGAATTCCGAAGAGTCCTCCGGATTGAATCAAGTTTTTATACCGTTTAAAGTTATTAATTCTTCACTATTAAATTATGTTATCAGTACAATCTCTTTTCGGTCCGTATAATATTTTAATTTCTATACTTTATAATAGATGATTTGGTCCCCATATATATATATGCTACATATTTAAATTTAATTTATATATGGGAAAAATGTCATAAAAAACCTCTAATTTCAAAAATACGACAAGTTAAGCACGAAGTTTAAAAATAACATTTCAATCATAGTTTTTGCATTGACCACGCTGCTAAAGGTCCGCCATTAATTGAGTTGTTACGGAGTTAATTTTCCATTAATACTGCCGTTATTTCCAAACGGAAAAATAACATAAAAGTCCTAAACTTTCAAAAATGCAACAAATTAATCCTAAAATTTCAAAAAATTTGGTCAACAAAAAACTGTGATTACGTTGACATTTTGAAAGTTTGGGATTAATTCGTCGTGTTTTTGAAAATTTAGGCTTTTTATGTCATTTTTCGATTTGGACATAATGACTGTGTTAACAGAAAATTAACTCCGTAATAACTCAATTAATGATAGACCTTTAGTAGTGTGTTCAATGACATTTTGAAAGTTCGTGCTTACTTTATCGTGTTTTGAAATTATATGCTTTTTATGGGATTTTTTCCATTTATATATTGACTAGTATTAAGACCCATACTATGCACGTGTTACATTGTTATGATATTTTATATTACAAATTTTTATTATTTAAAACATATATATGGAAAGGGAAGTTTGGAGAAACTAAAAATAGTTGATAGATTAAAGATATGAATTTTATGATATGTTGATTGTTGTACATAACAGAATTACATTTTTGTATTTTTAATGTACGTATTCATCTAAACATTTTATTTTGTTCTATTTTGTATATTTTATAAACTTAAGGAATTTAATAACATAGTATTCCAAACATGTGCGATAATGTAAAATATTGACTAATCATGTTGTGAAAATTAACGTGCAACACCCAAATAATTTTTAATTTTCCAAGCCAAAATATTAAGTCTGTATTAAGTAGATAGTGGACATAAAGCAAAATATTAAACCATGTGTTCAAACATAAAAGACACATTTGAAATATTTAAAAAATAACACAAGAAAACATTGGAGAATATGCTTAACCATTCCGAAAACACTACATCAAGCTAATCCTCTTCTTCATCCACCGCGGATCCAATTTTACCTGGTAAATAACATGTATTAGTTAAACTCTAAACCAAATAACTTCTAACACACTATGCTGACCTGACTTCCTAACACTCTTAATGAGTTTGAACATCTCATCTGCTAAATGTTTGTACTTTGCAAGTTTACCAGATTTAGTCGTTTCATAAGAAGCTCGGGCAGAGGACTTTTTAGTTTTTGAACCTTCAGCAGATGACTTTGTTCCCTTAGACGGACGACAAGATTGACTCTTTTTTTGTTGTCACACTAATTCATATAAACAATCACGTTTTAAAAATGTGTGGAAATACTATGAAAAATTGTTCACTTCTAAAAAATTATTGTAACTTTTGAGTTCATCAAAAATTTTATCAAAAAAAAAATTTTTGAGTTCATCTAACTGAAAAAATAAATCAGAAGGAGTACCTTATAGCGTAAAAGCACCACTTCCGAAATGATGCGGGAAGTATCAACAACATTATGTGAAGAAGAAGACTCCTTGTAGATTTGACTCTTGACATCGTTCTATTTTCCTTTTATATTTGATTTCCGCTTACGGAGACGGGATGAAGACTCCGTGTAGACCTTTTGACACTTGACAACATTTTGTTTCCCTCTTATATTGGATTTCCTCTTAAGGAGATTGGAGGAGATAGTCTCTGGTATATGTAGAACGGAATCATCAGTTGCATGTGGCTCTACGGTGAGATCCACAACATCTAGAGAAGGATGCATAGGAGAAACCGCCGAAGATACATTGTTACCAGAATAAACATCTGGAAAAAACTTCTCGTAAAGCCCAATTGATGAGTAAGGGATAAGAGCTGATTCTGGATTGTTGACAGTACAACCATCGACGGAAGTATCCTCGCTGGCCATAGATTCTTCTAACTTGTTGATGATGACCGGCGATGGTGGAATATTATTAGCGTTTATTAAGAAAGCTCTAGAGATTAAAATGTTTGGTTTTCAATGATTCATATACTCTTAAAAACAATTTTGATAAATATTAATAATGAATTTGTATTGGTTAATCACTATGTAGCGTTTTCAATAAAAGTAGGAATAAATTTATTAACTGACACACATTATGTCTTCTCCTACCATAATCTTGGTTAATTAGGTCTCAACAACTGTAAACTTTTAGGGTTTAAACACAAGTTATGGGTCGTAAATAAGTTAAATCCAGTGAACTGAATATAAAAACAAACATAAGTGGGTCAGTAAATATAAAACATAAGTGATCATGTAAATATAATAACAAAATACCTAAAATTGGGCTAAAAATGGTAAACTGGACAAAATTTGTATATTTAAGAAGCCCAAATATAAAATGAATTCTTAAAGTATTTTAATCATCGAACCAATGACGCTTAGTTAATATCGATTTTTTACAGATGTTTAAAAAAACTTTAATGAGTTTAGCTCAACAATTAGACGATGGTGAGATTTAGGTTCATCGTATAGATCTGAATTGGTTCTGCTCAGTTAACTATGTCCATGAACATGTCTCGCTAATTAATTGAAACTAAGTGATAATTTTTCCCTGAAGCATTTATTTTTTCATTATTGTCGTTGATTTATATATCATGTCTTTGATATTTTTCAGTTTTTAAACAGAAGCTCAGAAATAATTTTTATTCTTAAAATTGCGGGAAGAGATGATTGTTGGAGGGAAGAAGCTACCATGGTTTTAATTGAAGCTTTGGGAGATCGATTTTATGAACGAGGTAAAGGAACCTTAAAGCGACAACAATGTAAAGAAGTAGCTAAGGTTGTACATGATAGTAGAAAACCAAATGTCCTAGATATTAGGAACAAGAATTAGCTGGAACATATATTTTATTGTGACGAACAGGTTGTGAGTTTGTTTATACATTGTATTGCTGATTTGGACTTAATTTGTTTGTGTTTATGCTAAATTTCTAAGTAGAAGTGGAACACTTGGTCCCTGTTGTTATATGTCCTATAACTTGTTATATTCATGATTCATTTGAGTCTTTCGAACTTTATTTCTTGTACTTTTGGTTCAGGCAGGCATTTCTGTTCTATGGGTTTTGAGCATTCATGATTCATTTGAGCATTTATCTTCAAAGTAACAAATTTTATAAATCAGTATGTATTTTGAGTCTATTTTCTATGCAGATCATAAGGTAATTGTTGTTGTGGTCTCACTCTTTGTCTCTATCTCTTTCCCTCTCCAATCAGGTAGTTCGATCCCGAATTAGACCCCCAGAAGATATGGGAATACATCTAGGTTGATGTCCCTAGAGAATCATATATATGGATGAAATATGTACTCTACAACTTTACTATTATTTTCTTTTATATAATTCAGCACTATTTTTTATTTCTCAAAATAGGTTAATGTCAGTCATATATGGATTAACTAAAAACAATGTCAATAGAATACACTTATATTGAAGAAATATAAACATAAAAATAATGTGTTTCACCTTTTAGATTTATGAAAACTGATAAATATAATGTAAATTTTAAACATAGTTGGATAAGTGAAACAACAAAAATAGTTATTCAACCTAGCTGAGTATGTAGCTATCGAGAATAGTGGTTCAAGGTTCAAAGTACACTTTCCATCACTTCAAATGACTAAAATTTGAAAACATATTTTTACACATTAGTAATGTGTTATGTATTGAAAAAGATGTATAAGTATTACATTATTACCTTTGAATGTCTTAGAATGATGTAGGACAATTGTCATATGTTTTGGAAGATCTCTTTGTAGACAACGTTAGTCGTTTTGCTCAACCTTTGACCATTTTTGTTGGTGATGAAAATCTTCAAGCTCTTTCTACTTTTGACTCTAGAAACTTTAACGTATAATTGCCCATGTGTAAATACTGGTCTTGGAAAATATATCCCCACATTCGATAAACTTTGTCTTTGACTCTTATTAATAGTCATTGCAAAGCAAGGTGTAATTGGAAATTGTCTTCGCTGAAATTGAAAAGTAATATAGAATATGTTGGTGATAGAACCATTCTCGAAAGATAGACTTTACTCCCTATTTTATTCCCAGTGAGAACTTTAACTTTGATGACATATTTTCCAAGTTCTGGTAACTACAGCCTTGTGCCATTACACATCTGTAATCTTGGTAAATGTACCGTAGCAACATAACATGAACACCTTTCTTTAGTTGCAAGAGTTGATTTGGTAGTCCAGCGCACTTAATTGCATTAAGATATTCTGTTAACATACCTTCGTCTCTGGCATTGGAAGAATCAGAATTGCATATTTTGTCTGAACTGAAATATTTGAATGTTTCTCCTGGCAGAAGGTCCATCATGTAATTTTTGACCTCATCAACAACAATATTTTGAGGACAAAGTATTGCACATTCCTTGAAATATTCTGGATTTTCGAGATACTCTAGCAAAGATGGAAAAGTTATCACGGCGATTTCATTAATTGGATCCAAAGAGTCTTTAAGCAATAGATCTTCTAGTATATCTATCACTGCTTCACCATCATTTGGCTCCAAAAGTTTACCATCACCAACCTTTAGTATCCACTTAGAAAAATCTTTTATGTGATCCACTTCTTTTGGATCTGACTCCACGGTTAGGCGCATGTTCTTTGTTAGTCTCAAAACTTGACAGGAGTTGCACAGAGAAGAAGAAGATAGAGAAGCTCTAACAATCTATTCTCGACTACCTTTATGTACAACATGAAGAAGCTGACAGAAATCCCCTCCAAATACAATAGCCTTTCCACCAAAAGTTTTGGTACAGTTCATAATATCTTTCAAAGATCTATCTAGAGCCTCAAAACAATGTTTATGTATCATTGGAGCCTCATCCCATGTAATCAACTTAGCTTCTAGTAGCAGCCCAGCAAGATCACTATCAGGCGTAATGGAGCAGGTGGAAGTCTGGTTATTGGAATTGAAAATCAAGAATGTGAGGCTCGACCACCGTTTAATAACAATGCAGCCATTGCACTCGATGCTACGCTTAAGACAATTTCTCCTTTTGAATTGAATGAAAGTAGACAATGTTATCTATAGAAATGTTTTTCCTATTCCTCCAAATCCGTATACAAAGAAAACACCTCTTTTTTTTGAACCATTCCAATTATACGCTCATAAATATTCCTTTGTTCTTGGTTCAGCAAAGGCAGCAGAAGCTAATATACCTGTTCACACTCACACCTATTGTAACTTAATTCATCACTTATGAGCCTGTTGACCGTAGTCGGGATGTTATTATTTTCTGGAAATTTTAATTCAGAGAAATTATTTAGAGAACTTCCGTTAGACCGTAAAAGTCTTTCAGTTTCCAACAATATTTGATTCTTAAGTTGATCATGTGACATCTCAAAAGCTGCAAGGTGAAAAAAATATTACTGTCCACTTATTTTGTTGACCTTATATATCCATTATAACAATATGTAATGCTATGTCGTATGGTTTACTTGGTGATCGATGGATTCTATGCTGCATGTATAAGATATCCTCAGAAAGCAAATGCCATGTTTCCAACCAAACTTGGTAAGGTCTTGAAAGAGTTTCTGAAATTAGAAGCATAGAAAATAGTCTTCGCATATTCTCTATTGTTCCCCACTAACTTGCTTCAATAATAGCGCAAATATATTCCTTATCATCATCAAGAAGGTTTCGAGCAAAACATGCTTCTTTGTAAGTGGGATATAAAATTCCATCAACAGCTCGTAAATCTTCAAAACACGTTGGTCCTTTGGCTTTGTTTAGAAGCATCCTCATGTATAATAATTGACCTGCAGCTGGAGTAAAATGTTGAATTCTCCCAAACGATACATTCGTTTACGGGGCGTTCATTCTTTTGTATTTCTGTTCCATACAAACCATTTAGGAAATTCTGTGTTGAGTGTTTTAACAAAATTGTTACAGCTGTTCATTTTAAACCACTCGAGTAATTGTGAGGTTTGGTTAGCTTCTTTGGATAGAACTTCATCTACATCATCTTCTTCATCATAAATGACACTATGTTCTCCCTCTAGATGAATATTTAATCTTTGAATAGAAGCATTATTATAATGGGTTTCAAATCCAAAAATCTGCCACGCAGCTTCACATGGTGCAATGTACATATATATAAAAGTTAAATAATTTGTTAAAGCAAATAAATGACTTTTTAAAAAGGTTGTTTCTCATTTCATAGTCTTATTAGTGTTTATTATAGTAATTTGATATTTAAAAACTAATATTCTTATGAATTGTTGTTGTTTAGTTACCTGAAATCATAAAGTTGCTTAATTTTATTTATTATCGGCTCTGAAGTAAATCCATCATCTTCTACCGGATTCGGCTGTGCCTTAGCTAAGACACGATCATTTTCCTTGTTGATTTATTTGAAAAAATATTTGATGGCCTTTGTTTGGTTGCACCATTCAACATTTATATGAGCTTGGTACTTGAGCAGTAGATACTGGTTGTAAGGTATGACAAATCGATTCTCTAGAGAAGTTCCATTTTTTTTTACTGATCTACCATCATCTCTTTTTCTGTAAATTGGAAAGCCATCTTTGTTGATGCAAGTGCTGCTGGAGAATTCTTTTGGAAATTTCTTTGTGCATTTATTTTTTTTCCATATATGGAGATTTAAGATTTGCAAGCCCACATAGTTCATGTATCATGAGTTCTTTCACAACATAGAACATAATTGGATTAATTGCTTTTTCAGGTATTTCAGCACATATAATTTTGTTAATGACACCTGTTGAAAGTAACATTGAGCCCTTCCACAAAAAATTAGAATATGAGCATGTGAGAGTCCTGTTTTTTGAAATTCTATAGTATACAAAACTGTATAAAACAAATTGAGTCATGTAAACTTTAAAAAAGAGCAATTCAAATAAAGAGAACCTATTTACTAAATATTTGATGATTTTACTTGCTGCTCGGGACCGAAAACATCTTTAGTTTTTATATCATCAACCATCTTGTCTATCTTAATCTTAAAGATTCTAGCAACAATATCAGCTATGTCGGTAGAAAGCTAACCCTTTTTCTTTAGAAATCATGTAATTTCTGGCCATTTTAAATTGCAAGTGAAAGTAATAAAAAATCTGGATATCCAAAGTGCTTACAAACAGCCATTGCATCCATGTATTTTTCTTGCATGCACCGTACGCTACCAATAAAAGTAGATGGTAACACAATATGTCTACCGACCTTTGAGGAGGTGTTGTTTCCTTTATCAGCAGAGGATTCAACGTTAACATATTTATCAGCATGCAAAGTCTTTTGGTTAAATTTCAAATATGCTATCCTTTCAGCCTCTATAATTGTCAATCCATCTACCAGAAACTGTTGAAAAAGTTTCCCTGAGCTCATCAAAGTTGTCGGATGATAAGGACGTTCCATGATCTTAAATGCAAAAAAATCTCTCATACTAACTCTTGTCCATGGAATCGTTGAACATGTTGTTGTCTTCTTGAGCTCTAGATTAATGTGATAACCATCTTTTGTGTGGGGAAACAAAACTGGATATTGTAATGGAAGGTATCCAGCATGAAGTTCACTAATTCTTTTTAATTTTTCTTCCATTGTCTCCAGAATCATGTCTCTTGGTTCCATTTTGATATCAAATTCCCCAACCAATAAAGCAGCAACTTCAGTAGTAGTAGGAAGATTGTGAGTTTTGTCTCCTCCACTTCTCCTAGAAATTAATTTGTGCTGAATGTTTGAGGAAAGTGTATCTTTGAAACGATCTTTTGCAGTTCTAAAAATCTGACAGTACGAATTACACTCATTTAACATGATTATAATGTCTTCCAAAATCTCATCTGGTAAGAATTTTGTTTCAGGTAATGGAGTTGTTCTCTTTGAGCTGCAAAATAAATTCAATCAGATTTATATTGTAAGAAAACATGATAGTGAAACTTATATGTTGACTCTGAAATTCGAATTTTAAGGATGATGGAAACCTTAATGCATTTTTTGTTCTGATTCTCATTCTCGGTGTCATGTATATACAATTGATTGAATTTAGCAGGTTCTCCAGGAGGAGGAAGTAAACTGTCAATCATGTGGTAACCTTGAAGTTTGAAAATCTTTGGTCCCCGCCCTTTGTTCGGAGATGTGTCGATAGTTCCACCCATTGAGGTAAAAGCGAACATTGGGTTCAAGGCTGGTATGTAGTCCATAAAGATTTTGGATTTTTTATCACCTCTGAACATGAGATCAATAAGTTTTTGAGGAGGTTTTGGTGGTGGTGGTAGATCGATCTTCCCATGCATACAACATAATGAGAACTTTGGATTAGTTCTGACATTTCTTTTTTGTATTCGCTCGTTGTACCACATTATAGCTCCACAATGCACACAATTATAAATTGGATCACCATCGTCATCATATTCTGTTAAGCGGTGTAACATTACATGAATATTCTACTTTAGAGTAAGATTATTGTCATGATTTAGAACATACTCTTGAGGTTACCTTTAGGATTATATAGTGAAATATGAGGATATGATGATGATGCTGCATTTTTTGTAAACAACAATACAACAAAATATGTTTAAAGTTCATAATCTGACAAATAACTTAATTTGACGATGGAAGCTAAGTACCTTTAACTAAAGCTTTGTGTTTTTCTCTCATATTTGTTTCAGTTTGTGAAATACCAGAGCAACCCTGGGTTTGGTTTGTGTCATCATACATATGATCCAAGTGGTTTCTTGGAGTATCAGCTGAAAAAGTTGAAATATCCATGTTTAAAGTGGTGAAAAGTATCAGGTAATTTTCATATTGTGAACATTGTCTTACATGATTCTCCATTGATTCTCTGTTTTTTCTTCTCCTTGATTAGACACATTCGTTTGGTTCTTGGAGATTGTTATTCTACATAAAAAATTACCACTATGGTCGAAAGCATAACATAAGGTAAACATCAAAAGGTCTTGATTTTATGGTACCATTTGTTATTCACTCAAGATATTAGGCGAATCTAGATTTGGCATTGAGGTGATTCAGACTCGTCTTCAATAAGAGGAAAATTATTCTCTGTAGTTATCATGGAAATTTTTTTGGTAAAATAGCGACATGAATAAATATATACTGAATGCTTCTGTATTTAGTAAATCTTGGTTTCCAGGTGTTCTGTTTTTTTTCTGAGAAAGAGTTCCATCCTTTGAAACCTTCTTTGTTTTGAAAGTAACAAAAGAAAGTAAATTAAACACATTTGGCTCTTTCAATTAGTCTATTTTCCCTTTTTCATTTGAGCTTTGGAGTTTTTCTTTTTTGTTACACCTTTGGAGTATAGTAGCCTAGACTTTGTACATGATTGTTGGATGTCATCATCATTAGTAATTGTCATTGCTCTTTTGCCCTTGGTGTTGTTACTGAAACCAAAGAGACATTGTTCTCGATGTTTCCAGTCTCCGAAGACATATTTTCAACCTGCAAATACTTAATTTTATCAAACACATTAGTAATAATCAAGTTTTCATGAGGGGTGGCCGATAAATTAGTAAATTAACCTAAACTGAAGTTCCCACAAAAGTCCCAGAAAGAGTGAGTGTTTGAGGTTCAATAGCATTTTCAAATCATCAAAATTCAATTATTAATTAATTACGAATCAAATAAACAAATAAAACAAATTAAAAATATTGTTTATAAAGTTTTCACTTACCAAATTAGAATCACTTTCAGAGAAACTTTCAATAATTTCTAGAACATCTGCAAGGCTTATAACTCTATATATAGAAAATTGTTGATATTTTGTTGTAGACTTGAGCATGACCTTTAAAACATAACTTCAACCAATAAGATCCAAAATCTCTTGAGGTGGTTCACCAGAACGCTCAAACTACAATTTAAATGACTTAAACAAATGTAATGATGGTAAAATAAATAGAAGTATAAAAATTGGAGAGTAATGATTAAAGTAGAGTAAAAGGAGTAGAAACATGAACTTGTTGCTCAAGCAATTCATATGATAACTTTATAGTGAGTGAAATAACCACATCATCAAAAAAATAAATATTGCACTACCACTGTTGTCTTCGGCTATAACATGAACCTTAAATCTGGGAGAATGGAAAGTCTTAAAATAACCTCGTTAATGTTCATGAGTTTGGCAATCATCTGTTTATCGGTCAATGAAAATACATCTTTTGATATGCTCATTGAACTTGAAGATTCAATTGTAGATATAGGCGTCAATGCTTTAGATTCTTCGGTGCTCAATCTGTAAGAGAAAAAATAGGAAGTTATGTTCAAAAGATGAAGAAAGCAGCGAGTAAAGCATAAGATAAAATGAATTTAGCATATTTAATTATCCTTCACAAAACTGCAGAATCTCTGGTTTTGATGAATTGGTAGAGATTTTGGTTGTAAATTTAGAGCTTTGAACAATGCATTTTACTAAAATAATGTAAATGTTGTTAGATATGTTTACATAGACGTGTTTGAAATAAATTGTTGTGATTTACATTTACAATTGTCTAGTATAAAATATATGTAAAATCTAACTGAATTAATAATCTAATTTAAATTACCGTATTATAGCATGGTTTTCATTAAGCTTCCAAGAAAAATGACTGCACCAGGTGGTTGGTTTTTTTATCTCATCGTGCACGCCTTCTGCTGTCTTTCCCCACAAAGCAACATTAATCGTTGAATATATGGAAACACATTGAAAAAAGAAAAAAATTTCAATCTACTCGTGATGAAGTAAACTTAAGTACGTTAAATTCTTACCGAAGATCTATAAGCTAAAGTTTGAGTAGTTTTGCGGGACCTTCAGCAGATATATTGATATTCTTTACGTCATTCATGCCACTAATTTTACCAATAATGTTTGCCAATTTAATTTTTAAAAAGTACAACTTAGAATGAAATTAGTATTGTATAAGCAAAAATATGTAAAAGTGAAACAAACGCTCCTATGAATATGGTATCATCATTCATCCTTCCTAATATTTCTAGAAAAGGGTAAAAGTTGAAACACATTTCCACGTTCGGTAATTGCTCACATGATTTAACAAAAGAGTTGAATAAGAAATTAATCTTTTAAGGATGGAGCAACTTCTGAAGTTTCTAACATTTAAGTGTAATTTGAAATTCATCACAACACAACAATTACCTTTCTTCAATTGGTTTTGAAATTTTGGAATTAGTATTCCCTTGACAGAAGCTTGAATCCGACCTCCCTGTAAAAAAATCGTAGATTTGGAACATTATATTTTGTTGTAAGAAATATTGAAAATAATATTTACAACACGATTATGAAAAA
Source organism: Lepidium aucheri (assembly GCA_900406435.1). NCBI lineage: Eukaryota > Viridiplantae > Streptophyta > Magnoliopsida > Brassicales > Brassicaceae > Lepidium > Lepidium aucheri. The sequence goes on along the minus strand of OVBA01000669.1, from coordinate 8,927 downwards.
AATAATACATTACCTTATCATCAACAAGAAGAAGATCCATGGCTAAAAGTTCTTCAGTTTTATTTTTTCCCAGAAAACTCCAACAACGAACTATCCAAACTTTGATTTTACAGGGCTCTATAGTTGGAAATATTTCTGAAATTGGTGTAATAGAAGAGGCATGGTGTGACTGATAACTTAAAGTTGAAATAAAAAAGATATGTGATCGATTTTAGGTAAAACTGTAGCAGAGGCGAGGTTGAAGAAAAAGCGACAACGAAAATGGAGATGTGGGTTTTATGGATCGATTTTACAAATTGTTTTTTTTTATTTTTAAAAACATGTTGGGTTAGTGGGTGTTTTTCTTTTTCTTTTTGCAGAAAACATTTTTTGGGTTTATTGGACCCAATTTGAGTTGGTTTAAAGTATGAGAAAAAAAATTTGGGCTTAAACAGAAATGACCCATTACGTGTTAAATCCTAGAAAATAAACAATACATCTTGAACCTCCGTTAAGTTTCCGTTGAGCCACCGTCATGATCTTTGTTCACCGAATCTGCGGAAGATACACCACATGAGCCACATATTCCTTCTATCGAGCTCAGATGTTAGTTGATACTCCATGTAACAATAATCAGAAAGCTGTCATCAGTTTAAAAATGATGAGGAATTGATAGAATAGACCTTTAGAGATCTCTTTCCTGATTTGTAGTAATAATAGAGATTAAAAAATCTGTCACACCGAAAGTATGGATCACCTCCAAGGTCGTCAAAATTTTATCGCTGATAATCTTATGATGAAGCTGTAAAAAGTGGATTAATGATATTTTCAATTTTTTCCCTTTTTTTAATAAATAAAGTAAAAATAAGAAGACCTCTTTTCTATAGAAACCTTACGAAATTTTCGGAAAGCAATTTTTTGAGTCCAATACCATGTGTCATATTTTCAGAGTGGTAGCTAATCAAAAACAAACTTGTGTATTATACTAATTAGGATATAGTGGTCGGATTACCGCCACTATATTCATTTTATATATTAGTAATATAGGATCGGTCGAACCATCACCGAATCTATGTGGTTTGTTTTCTACACTGTATTTATCTATTAATATTATAGTGATCGGCTGAGTCGTCACCAGATCTACAATATGGCTACCTCACATATGCACCATAATTATTTACTGTTATAAAGTGAATGACTTCGTCACCTTAATATTTATTTACTGTTATAAAGTGGATGATTCCGTCACCATAATGTTACCGTCTAAAAGTCTTAATGTATTTGGTATATCGGCTGGAAAACCAACACGGGTTTAGACACTATATCTAAGATACTACTCTTAAATGAGAAAGACATTCGTGTTTGTATCATCCCACTCTTGGATAACAACGCCTCGCACCTTATAAATACAAAAGTTATATATAATTTGGTTGTTATTAAATCATTTGCTTATAAATATTTTTACCAATAAACTTAAGCGTTTCATTGTTTAGAAGTTTTCAGATTGAATTTACAACTGTTATCAACAATGTATTCAACGGCTATAAACAGTGATTTTAACGGTTATAAATAATATTTTTGATCTATAAATACACCCATTTTTCACTCATTCTTCACACCAACATTTTCTATCATCTCTCAAAATTCTCTCCAATAAATCGTTCAATTTTTGATTTGTGAGAAAAATTTCCGGTTACTTTTAAATTTTCATCTTTAGTTTAATCATTACTATGATTTACTGTTAATTCGTTGGAGATTTGATCCTTATGAATTTTATGTAAAAATTGGTCTCCTTTTATTTGTGTTGTTTCTTTTTATAATCTCATGATTAAAATTAAAAGATTTTAAATACTATTATTTATTAATAGTTTTGATCAAATTAAAAATGAATAAATGCACAAACCAAAAAATTAGAGAAAGATATCAAAAACTTTGCATACTAGTTAGTGGAACAACACACACTATTATGGAAGATTGTAGATTTATCACTGATCTAAAATCGGTAAAAAATATTGTCAATACAATAGCAGGTCCTACAGACCTTATTAAAGGCAATGGAAAAACTAACTGTATGTTGCCTAATTGAACAAAATTTTTATTAATAATGTCTTATATTCTCCGAATTTCAAGAGAATTTACTGAATTTTAAAGATATATATATCTTCAAGGATATGATACTCAGCCATCAACAAAGAATAAAAGAAAGTATATGTATATAATTTCTCATAATTCTGGGAAAATACTTATATTAGACAAGACCCGAGAACTTTGTCCTGGTTTGCATCATACTTATATAGATGCATCTGAATCTAACCTCGTGATCAAAAGAAATCATGACAATTTAATATGATGGCGAAATCATCTCGGTCATCGAGACACCATAATGATGCAAAAAATAATAGATAACTCACATGCTCATTTATTTAAATCCCATGAGATATGTTTGGGAAATAAAATGACATGTGTTGCATGTTCTCTTGGAAATTTGATACCAAGACCATCACCAAACAAAATTGACATTGAATCACCAAAATTCCTTGAACGCATTAAGGTGATATATGTGGACCTATACAGCCACCATGTAGACCATCTCACTATTTTGTGGTGTTGGTTGATGAGTCAAGCAAATAGTCACATGTTTGTCTATTATCATCTCGAAATATGGCATTTGCAATATTTCTAACTCAAATAATCAAACTGAGAACTAAATTATCTTATTATTCAATTAAAACAAGTTAGACTAGACAATGCTGGTGAGTTCACATCCCAAGCAATGATTACTGTATAGTAATGGAAATTGATGTGGAACACTCTGCAGCACATGTTCATACATAAAATGGTTTGGCTGAATCATTAATTAGACGTCTGCAATATATTGCAATACCATTGATAATGAGATCAAAACTTCCAAACTCTGTGTGGGTCATGCTATTTTGCATGCAGAAGAACTCATTCGGATAAGACCAAGTGCACATCACAAAAAAATCTCCATTACAATTAGTGTTTGGTCGTGAGCCAAATGTTTTACATCTAAAAATCTTTGAATGTGTGGTTTATGTGCCATTTCCACCTCCACAACGAACAAAGATCGGAACACAAAGAAGGTTATGAATATTTGTTGGTTGTGATTCTCCTTCAATTATACGGTACCTATAACAAACTGGCGACATTTTACGACACATTTTGCCGACTGTCTGTTTGATGATAAAGTATTCCTAGTTCTAGGAGAGAAAACAAGCAAATAGGAAAATGTAGCAAATGGTTTGTACCATCATTGCTACATCTTGATCCACCTACAAAACATTCTGAGCTAGAAGTTCGACTAATTTTGCATTTGTAAAGTATAGTAAATCAGCTTCCTGATGCATTTGTAGATACTAATATGATAATAAAATTGCATATACCTGCTGCAAATGTTCATGCTTGAAATGAAATACCACAAAAACGTAGAATAGCAGATGATACACATGAGTGTAGAACCTGCTTGAATCATGGTATACATGTGGGTTCTAAGGATAAAAATCCTAGAAAACAAAAAGAAGCTGAAAAACAAAATATACCCAAAATAGCAGAAAACATTTTTGGCAGAAAAGAATCAAGAATCAATTGGTGATATTGAGCATCAAGAATTAGAAATAAATCATGAGATTTCTATCAACTACATCCATAATGGAAACACATGAAATATAAATGAAGTAGTTGATGACGTTTTCTCATATCTTGTGGCAAAGGATATCAATGAAGAGAACAATTATTTAGAGCCAAAATCCGTATGTGTATGTCAAAGGAGACATGATTGGCTTAAATGGAAAGATGCAATGCAAGTTAAACTTGATTCAATCAACAACAAAATGTATTCACACCTATTGGAGTCACACCTAAAAAGGTGAGGCCGATCGGATACAAATGGGTTTTTGTTAGAAAATGAAATGAGAAAAATGAAATTGTGAGATACAAAGCTTGGCTTGTAGCCCAAACATTTTCTCAAAGACTCGAGATTGATTATGAGAAAACATATTCCTCCGTTAGGGATGCAATTACCTTCATATTTCTGATGTGTTTAGCTGCTGATGAAAATCTTGAGATGCGATTCATGGATGTCGTATAGATACATATACCTATATGAGAATACATGATGGATTCAAGATGCCAAAATCATTAGCTCAAAACCCAAAGAGTTGTGTTCAATAAAATTACAAAGATCATTATATGGATTAAAAAATTCTGGATGAATATGGTATAATCGTCTAAGCGATCATTTGACAAAAGAAAGATAAGTGAATAATTCTATATGTCCATATGTTTTCATTAAGTAAAAAACAACCAGATTTGTGATAATCACGTTTTATGTTGATGATCTAAATATGATTAGAACATGAGATAAAGTACATAAAGCAACAAACTATGTAAAGAGAGAATTCGAGATGAGAGATCTCAGGCAGACAAAATATTATCTAGGCCAACAAATAGAACATTTCAAAGAAGGGAATATTTGTTCATCAATCCACATACACTAAAGAAGTGTTAAAACGCTTTATCATGGACAAGGCAACTCCTCTTAGCACTCCAATGGTCGTTAAATCTCTTAATATTGATAATGATCCTTTTCGACCAGCTGAGGAAAATGAAGAGATACTCGGTCCTGAAGTACCATATCTGAGTGTAATCGGAGCTCATATGTACCTATCAAATTGTACTAGACCTCATATATCATTTGTAGTTAATTTTTTGGCCACTTTTGGTTCATCCCTTACACAAAGACATTAAAATGGAATCAAACAGGTCTTCGTTATCTTAAGGGGCTACTGATTTAAGATTATTTTATTCTAAAAATTCAAATGGTCAGATGATTGGTTTTGCAAATGCAGGATATTTGTCAGATCCACACAAGGCTAGATCACTAAAACAATAAGTCTTTACAATCGGTGGCACTAACGACATTCTTTGAAACAAACTGATACAAATCTCCCCGAGATATCATTCTAGAGTTGAGGAACAGATAGGATAGGCCTTGCAAAGGAACTGCTTGGTTCGATGTGAAGGGCACCATGAGGATTCGATGGCAAGGTTATCGAATCACTGTGAACTATCAAGAGTGGCAGAAGGACTCTTGATCTTTGGGCTCTTTCTTTTCAGATATGACAAACTAAACAAAGATCTAGAAAGCTAGATTTCAAACACTAGCAAGGGTGAAGTCGATGTGAACTACCAAGAGTGGTGGAAGGACTCTTGATCTTCAAGCTTGAAGTCTCTCAGGATATGACACATGAGAGAGATATCCACAAACAATGGATATTACACACCATTGTTATTCCAAAAATTCAAATTCAAGTTATTATTTCTCAAAGAGGTTATACATTATTTATAGATACAAGACTAGTCTTTAAATGCTCTCGGGAATAATCAAGACATTTAATTGTCTTGGAACTAGTCTAAGACTAAAGGAGAATAAATACTTTGACTAGAAAGAATGTCCCTTAGTCTTCATGTGTCTTTTTGTCTTCACATGACTTTTAATCTCCCAATTTTGTCACTCTTCTTGGGTTGTCCATTAAGACATGTTTTTGAACCCCATTTGGACTTGTAATTAGCTTAAAATAGGTTTGGGTCCTTAATCAATCAAACGGGTACTTTGGATGTAATCCATTTGCCTCATTAAAAACCTTACTTTAGAAAATCAAATGGGATAAAACCAAAGCTAAGGGAAAAAGAGTACAAATGAACCACATGCCCATTTGTTGATTCTTTGGCTTGAGATAACATTTTGTGACCAAGTTGATGGAATAATTAATCTTTGGCTACTAGTTTCTCCAGAGCTTGATTTCCTTCTCCTTGATGCTCTCCATTCTTATATCAAAACACTTGTGGCTACTTCTATGAACCATGCTGAACTCATCGTGCTACATGAGGCAAGTAGAGAATGTGTATGACTTAGATCCATCACTAAACACATCCGATCAAGTAATGGAATCAACTACAAAGTAGAACCAACTATTTTATACGAAGATGATGCTGCATGTGTAGCCCAGACGAAAGAAAGATATATCAAAAGTGACTAGGACGAAACATATACCCCCAAAGTTGTTTTCCTACACTCAATAACTTGAGAAGAACACAGAGATTGAAGTAAACTATGTTCGTTTGTGTGACAATTTTGCTAACCTCCTCACAAAGTCACTACCCACCACTACGTTCAGACAACATGTTTGTAACATTGGAATGCACCGTCTATGAGACCTATAAAGATATTCTCCTGATCATTTGAGGGGAAGCTGATACAGTTGTACTCTTTTTACCTTGTTATGATTTTTTCCAATGGATTTTCCTAGAAAAGTTTTTAATGAAACAACAGAAGACAAACCACAAGAAACATTTATAACAGTATCCTTCAAGGGAGAGTGTTACAAAAGTCAACAAAAGGAGGAGAGAGTATCATGTTTTACATATTCATAATATTATATATTTTATGTGGAGCACATACGTGAGTAACTTTTTACTTCTATATATATGATTGATTTAATAATATAATTTACAATTTACAGTAAGAAGTATAATAACAACAACAATACAAATATTATCCTCATTAAATCACTATTCCTTCTAAAAATTTCGAATAACCCGCTGATCAAATCAGGTTTTTTTACTTTTTAAAGTCATTAATTCTTCACTATTATAATATATATATATATCTTATATATTAAGGCGGGAGACACTTTCATTTTGTCCGTGTTATAAATTATGGGATAAAACTAACCTAAGTTCATAACAACCCTTAAATATAGGCATAAATTGGGTTTGGTGATATATTTTTTATAAAAATTTAAAACTAAAAAAATGTAATAGGAAAAAAAAGAACATTACTTTGTATATTTTTTCTTACGTATATATACATTTTATTGGCGAGACTTACATATTTATATATTATAATATTTACATATTTATACATTATAATGCCTTAATATACATTATAATGCTTTAATTAGAAAAAAGAACAATCACAAAATTCAGAATTCATAAAATTTAATAGAAACAACTCTAAAAAAACTAACATTTAATAAAAATATATCAAGTATAAATTCGGTTCTTGATTTGGTTATGCTTCTGGTTTGGATTTGATTTTTTGGATACATAGACTTAGAACTCATTCAAGTATTTTGTCGGGTTTGGTTCTTCTAACTTGTTTTTTTTTGTTCTTTTGATTTAAAACTTATTCATGTATTTTTATTATTTAGATATTGTTTAGTTCGGTATAGATCAAGTTTGGATTCGTGTATACTCAAATATAAAAATTTAAAAAGATTTAATATAACAACTCTAACAAGCTTAAATTTGGTTCTTGATTTTTTTGGGGCTCGGGTTTAAGTTTAGTTTTCTAGATACATAAATTTAAGACCCATTTGGATATTTTATCAAGTTTGGTTCATACTCAGTTTCTCTAATTCGTGTCAATTTTAGTTTGGATTTCAGGTCAGCATATTGGAAACTATAATACAAAATTTCAGCACAGGTATAAGAATCTAAATGAACACGGGTCTTAATTTTTTACATCAATTATCTTATATATGAGCATAAGGCACTTTCATTTTGGACATGTTATAAACTATAGAATAAAATTAACATGTGGTTCATAATTACTCTTAAAAATAGGGTTAAGGTGAGTTTTGTTATAAATTTTTATATAAAAATTCAAAAATAATAAAAATGGAATAGAAAAAAATTCAAAATAAAAAACTAAAATAATAAAAATAAATCGGATACAAATTCAGTTATTGATTCGCTTCCATTTTGAGATTAAATTTAGTTCTCCAGGTACATAAATTTATGACTCATTTATGATATTTTGTCGGGTTTGGTTTTCTGATTCAGTATTTTGGTAATATTAGATTAAGACTTATTCGAGTATTTATATTTTCCAGATATGGTTCAGTTTGGTATAAATCTAGTTTTGGTTCATGTATTTTTATATAAACATTCAAAATTAAAAAAAAAAATGAAAACTATACAAAGCTAAATTTGGATTTTGAAAGGGTTCATTTTCGGATACATAGATTTGAGAATTATTTGAGTATTTTGTCGGATTTGGTTTCTCTAATTCAGAATGATTTTGTCTTGGGTTTTGTGTTTCTAAAATAATATTTATTATAAATTAACAACACGGATCTAACAACCTAAATAAAAACGGTTTAGAAAAATAATCAAAACAATCAAATTACCTGTTATAATGCGGGTATATTCCTTATATATATATATATATATATATATGCAAACGTTTTCATAAAAACAAAAAGAAAGAACAAGAAGAAAGCAGCAAGTGTATAGACAGTTTGTTTACATGTCTTTTTAAAGCAATTTGGGCTCGAAAACAAAATTCTAAAAATGGGCGAGTAGAACTAATTGATAGCAAAGCCCATTATCTTTTTTATTTCCAATGTAAAACGGTATAGTTGCAGAGGAACCTAGAGGCATGTTTCAAATGCCAAGGCTAATGGAGAAATTGTCTGAGAAATCCGTTTTGAAGAAGAAAAGTCTCGTAACACCATCCATAAAATAAAAATTAATTATATATTTTTAAAATATACGAAAAATATGATTTTATAATCTTACCTTCGCTTTCCTTTTTTTTGTTATGACAAAACCACTACAACAAAACATTAAATTAGCAACGCAATTTTGCAATGTTTTAGGGATGGTAGAGTTTAAGGATCGTTTGCCAACGCTATTACGACAAAAATTTGTTTCGTTGTAAAAGCGTTGTAAATTTACAACGCAAATTTTCGTTGTAAAACAGTTGGCAATTTACAACGAAAGTACAACATATTAACATGTTAGATAAATTTCGTTGTAAAACCGTTCCTAAGTTGCAACGAATTTACAGCGACTTTTATTTACAACGAATAAACAACATTTTAACAAGTGTGATATAATCTGTTGTAAAAACATCCCTAATA
>OVBA01000668.1:0-59141 GCA_900406435.1 Lepidium aucheri | reverse complement strand
AAAGATATGATTATTTTTTTTAATTGTTTTGAATGTATTATCAAAAAAATTCTAATCGTTGGATTTGACTTGTGGAAGAATCCTGTTAATTACTAACTTTGAGAAACCTTACTTTATATAATAAGATACTAACCTTGATAAACCCTAATAACAATAAAATAAAAGAATAATAAATTGAATTTAAACTTTTTTACTTTTTTACCTTTTTTGTTTGTTTCCTTCATTTCCCTTTTGAATTATGGTTATGTATATAAAATTCCTTAAGATTAGGGTATAGTTATTTATTTGCTATTTTTTAGTGTTAAGATTTGATTTCTTCGTATAATAGGATTTCAAATAAAAACAAATATGTTGTGATAAAGATATGATTATCTTTTTTCTTAATAGTTTTGAATGTATTAGTAAAAAATTCCGATTTGACACGTGGAAGAATCCTGTTAATTAATAATGTTGAGAAACCTTACTCTATATAATAAGATACTAACCATGATAAACCCTAATAATAATAAAATAAAATAAAATAATAATACATTGAATTTAAACTGTTTTACTTTTTTACCTTTTTTGTTTGTTTGCTTCAATTCCATTTTGAATTATGATTATGTATATAAAATTCCTTAAGATTAGGATATAGTTAATTATTAGCTATTCTTTTAATGTTAGGATTTGATTCCTTCATATAATATGATTTCAAATATAAACAAATATTTTGTGATAAAGATATGATTGTCTTTTTAATAATTGTTTTGAATGTATTAGCAAAGAAAAATAAAAGGCCAACTTTTATTCAGTGGTGGTGGCTCAGAAACAGTGTGTTCAGAGTATGATACCTAAGGTAACATCTATACTACGTTAAGTCGACCATCTACTCTGATATGTTAATGTCCGCTTGTAAACACCTTGTGCAAGCAATGTTCTTTCCTAGCCACAGATCTTTCGTCCTTGCTTTTGTTGATGGCATGGATCAACGTAGCTCGTCGATGAACACTGCCATTCAAGTCCTTGTAAATTGCCCTGTGTTTGGTCCGCCCCTTACAGCTTTGAGTTGTGTTTCATGCACACTGAAGCAAGCCATTGCCACCACCATCGTAGCAACTCCTAATGCATGTGCTATGCCCATGTAGCCGAGTTGTCACCCTCCCTTGCGGAATCTGAGAACGAGGTTGTCATTGATGACAGAGTAAGTCTACCTTCAATCCTATCTTTATTCTTTCAAGCGACGAGCCTTTTTGCTCAAGGTCACATGACCCACGATGAAAACTTATTTCTCACAGCCTGTGAAGATCACAATGATTCCATCCGTGAAATTACCCTAGGGTTCAGAGATGTCATTGATTGGGGTTATACCCCATAAGCATCTCTGCCATTGCCCCTAGTTATGGCTGAATCTTCACCTTGTAACTTGACATGTCTTTGGTGTCCGGGAGATCTCCAGATGCACCACAATTCTCTGGGCTGTCCCAAGACTACACGTGCATGGTTCTTGAGAAACCAGCCTGGCAAGAGCCTATGTTTGGCAAGGAATCACAAGCCTTATGTGGTTTTCTTTCCTTTTATGTGCAGGTTGACAAAGGGATTGAGCTTGTTGAAGACAACGATATCTTCAAAAGCAAAGGAGTGTTCGAAGAGGAAGCTGAAGTCTTGGAGACCCTAGATGGCATTAATGTGACTAATGGATCCTTGTGTGAGCTCCAACTGGCTGTGGGTTAGACTACTTCACCCGAGAGGCTTGAGACTGCGCCTCTTCTTAATCGTAAAACTTTAGCACACCTAATTGCCAACATGCGCGGTGTGTGCATTCTTGGGAGATTCTCAGATGTCCTCTACCTGGAGCGTTAGGAACCACCTTTGTCGCCAAACTAAAGTTGTGTGATGATGGTCTCGAGTATCCTCTGTATGTGCCTGCAAAGAGAAGTGACTTGGTTTAGTTGATGGACCAACCAAGTGAAGGTGTTGCGAGTGAAGCCAAGTACACATAGTTGGGATGTATGCGACCTTTAGCTCTCTCATGGCTATTCGGTATGCCTTTGCTTGAAGGAAGAACGCATGGGAAGCAAGGCCCTCCTACCTTTGGTGTTTGTGACCTTCATAAGCCTGAACTTGTGGAGCACAAAAGGGTCTACAAGAGTGAAGAAGGCCTAAAAAGAGATCATGTGAACGCGCTGAGTGATGCAGTGGTGAAGCAAGGTAAACATGATGTATCCAGTGCTGTGTACTTGTCGTCATTCTTTCCCATGTGGTGAGGAGACAAAGCAAGCTTGGTGAGACGCCCGTTGTATGAAGCATGTGCGAGAAGGCTTGACTTAGACTTGATCACCAAGTCTTCTGGTCAAAGTCGAAATAATGATTTCAAAATTGTAGGTGTTGACCCGATTGACTTTTAGAAGAATCCCAATTAACTTTGACCCGATTGTAATTCTGAATTTCCATCATATTTCCATTAACTTTGACCCGATTGTTCCCCAATAAATATATAAAAAAAATTTGATTAAAAATGGAAGTGTTTCGTTTGGCAATTGGCACAACTCACCTTCTCCTTTTAATTATTTTCACAAACTGAAATGTATTGAAACAACTATTTTTATGAAACACGTAAAACCTCAAAAGTTGTTAATTATATTAGTTTTTTTATTTTATTGATGCCAAATAAACAAACAACTGTTATTTCTTTTATTTATAAACAGTTACAAATAATAGCTTAAACCAAGATTTTCGAAGATTTTAGAAATCAAGAATCCAAAAAGCTAATTTGATAGAATTTTAAAGTATAGTGTTACAACTTTGATCTGAAATCTCTTGATTGTATTCATTCACATAAACATGCTTATATACATATTACTCTACTCACTAAACCGAGATATTAGGAAACATTACATATACAAAAGATATTGCAAATATTCACATAATCTTCTAAAGGACTCTAAAAGATCCCGCCAATACTCCCCCTCAAGTTGGAACATAAAGGTCACAAATGTCCAACTTGCCACGTAGATAGTTGAATTGAGAAGCCAAACCCTTCGTAAAGATATCTGCAAGTTGCTCTATAGTGTGAACTTTCATTGTACGCAGCGACCCATCTTTGATATCGTCCCGAATAAAGTGACAATCCGACTCAACATGTTTCGTCCTTTCGTGAAAGACCGGATTAGAAGCAATATGAAGTGCTACCTGATTATCACAATACATCCACATTGGTTTGTCAACCGTGATTCCAAAATCAGCAAGTAACTCCCGATTCCATTTCGAATCAGATAACGTTTCCGCCATAGCTCGATATTCGGCTTTCACCGATGAACGAGAAACAACTCGTTGTTTTCGTGTCTTCCAATTGACGGGGGAGTCACCAAGTAAAACCACAAAGCCCGTGAGAGACCACCTTGTAGTATTACAAGCGGCCCAATCCGCATCGCAATATGCTTTGAGTTGAAAATCCCCTTTCCAGGAAAGCAAAATACCTTGTCCGGGACTTCCTTTTATATACCGAACTACTCGTAATGCTGCCAACCAATGCTTCTTCTGCGGTTTCTGCATAAACTGAGCTAAGATATGGACAATATAGGAAAGTTCTAGATGAGTATTCGTTAAGTAGACCAGCCATCCCACAAGGCGTTTATATCCTTCCGGATCATCAAAGAAATCATCTCCTTCAGCCGTCAAATTATGATGTTGTTCAATGGGAGTTGCAAAAATTCGACTCCCGAACAAACCAAACTTCGTGAGAATATCACACGCATACTTGCGTTGTGAAAGATAAAACCTGGAAGAAGATCAGGCCACCTCAATGCCCAAGAAATATTTCAATGCTCCCAAGTCTTTCATCCGAAAACACGTGCTCAAATATGTCTTGAATCTCTGAATCGATTCCGGATCATCACCTCCAATCAATAAATCATCCACATATACGATCACATATAACTGCTTATTATCTCGTATCATATGAAAAAGAGAGTTATCCTTACGAGACTGTTTAAATCCATATCCAAGTAATGCCGTTGTTAACTTCGCAAACCAGCATCTCGGAGCCTGTTTCAAGCCATATAAAGACTTCCGTAATCGACAAACTTTGTTCCCATTAGGAGCCTGAAATCCGGGAGGAAGCTTCATATAAACCTCATCCGTCAGATCACCATGTAAGAAGGCGTTTTGGACATCCATCTGTTGAACATCTCATTGCCTCACCGCTGCAACCTTCAGGAACATTCAAACCGTTGCCATCTTAACCACCAGGGAAAACGTCTCATCATAATCAAGGCCAGCTTTCTGTCGATTTCCCAACATTACCAAGCGTGCCTTAAACCTTTCGATGGAACCATCAGCATTATATTTCATGGTAAAAACCCATCGACATCCAATCGCCTTCTTTCCAGGAGGTAAATCAATCAAATCCCATGTTCTATTCAACTCAAGAGCATTGATTTCCTTTGTTACCGCATTTCTCCATCTCTTATCCTTGATAGCTTCATGATATGTTTGTGGATCAACATTCGCTGTTATAACAGCTAGAAACGCTTGATGACTCGCTGAAAAACGATCACACGTTAGGTAATGAGCTAAAGGATAAGAGGATTCCATACCAGGAGATGAAGATGGTGTGGTGAGAAGAGGAAGTGGAGATGGTGGAGTGGTACAAGTCGCTGTGTGCAAGACATAATCACGTAGCTTGGAGGACTGAGTCTTAAGCCTTTTTCCACGACCCAATGCTTCATCCTCTACCTCGGGATTTTGTTCTTCTAGTTCAGGTTCATCCATAACTGGTTCGACAGCTTCGATCTTGTCAGCTTCTGAAGCAGTTTCTGGTTCGTTTTGAACCGGTGTTGGCGAAGGAGAAATCGTCTTTGTCTCCGCCTCTTCCTCGATAGGAGAAGGAAGAACAGTATCCACGAGCTTCCTAGGTTCATTATCAATAATTTCTTCAGATCATTTCCCAATCGAACTTCAGGCACTACAATGGGAGCCACTGATTTAAACGAAAACACTTTCTCATGAAAAATAACATCTCTAGACACAAAGAATTTTTTGGTGTCGAGATCAAACACTTTCCATCCCTTTTTGCCAAACGGATAGCCCGTAAAAACGCATTTCCTGCTTCTCTCTGCGAATTTATCTTTATCACGTAGTTGCTTATGCGCATAACACAAGCACCCCAACACCCGAATGTTCGAAAAATCTGGAACTGATCCAAACAAGATTTCATATGGCGTCTTTCCCATGAGTAAAGATGATGGCGTCCTATTCATCAAATGACATGCTGCAAGCACACATTCTCCCCAAAAATCAATCGAAAAATTAGCCTGAAACATCAAGGCTCGTGCCACATTCAGAATATGGCGGTGTTTGCGTTCAACCCGTCCATTTTGTTGTGGCATTCCCACACACAAAGTCTGATGGAGAACATCCTCGGCTTGGAAAAGTGAGCGCAGGCACAAGAACTTGGACCCATTATCACTCCTCACTCGTTTAACTTTGCGTCCAAATTGTCTTTCGACCATACAAAAAAATTCTGTAAAATCGATGGAGCCTCAGATTTTACTTTCATCAAGAACAACCATACAGCCTTGGAGCAATCATCAATGATAGTTAAGAAATATTGCGCCCCTGAATGTGAAGGTGTTCGATATGCTCCCCAAATGTCACAATGGATTAAGTCAAAAATCACATCTGCTTTATTAAAACTTTCTGAAAAAGACTCTCGAGTTTGTTTGGCTCTAAAACAAGTATCGCATACCGCATCATGATCGGTTGCTTTATTGAAAGAAATAGAATGTGACATATAATCTAAAACATGTGCAGATGGATGACCCATTCTCTGGTGCCACAAATCTCGCGAGTTTGCAACCGTTTTTCCTGCGGACCCAATAGTCCTGCGAAACTTGTACACACCACCACTCGGCTCACCCACACCAATCACCATCTTGGAATGGTCCTGAAACACACACATATCAGCAGTCAAAGTGAGAGAGGATCCACGAATGCCTTTAAGTAGGGTAGCTACCGAGATAAGCGAACAATTTAGCTTAGGAGCATACAAAACTCCTCTTAGCCAAACGTCCCTCCCAAGACAAATATCGCCCTTTTGTTTAGCTATGGTACTATCTCCATCAGGTAACCCAATCATACAAGGCATAATATTAACCATATTTGTCAAATAATCAAGATTCCAAGTCATGTGATGTGAGGCACCGGTATCTATGATAAAATTAACAAAATCACTCTTACCGGAGAGCTTCTCATGATCAGATTTAGAGGGCTGGATCAAGCTTAAAATAACGGACCATTGTTCTTCACTTATAGGAGGAAGAGAGCCACGATCATAGCTTCTTGTCGCGTTTGCTGTAATTGTCACGTTAGGGTTAGTAACAATTGCAGCATTTGCGCCTACTCTATCACCATTTGATCGCATTCCTCCACTTCTTCCTCTACCATAGGTACCACTCGTTCCTCCGCCACGTCCACGTCCTCTTCCTCTGCCTCTCTCTCCCCACCATTCAGGATAGCCTTTGATTTGATAACAATCTCCAATGTCATGTCCCGTTTTACCACAATGCTTACACGTTTTTACTTCTCCATCTTTGTGAGAAGTTTGTGTTCTTCCTTGAACCGCAAAGCCTACTGCCTCCACACGTTCTTCATTAAGTTTAGCCACGTTTTGCTGCCTCTCTTCTCTAATCACCCGCTGGTACACTTGTGTGATCTTTGGAAGTGGTTCGATAGTCGTGAGGGTGGAGCGAACTATTCCAAATTTCAGATCGAGACCCATGAGAAATTCATGTGTCCTATCTTCATCTTGATCTTGTTGCAATTGTGCTGCTAATTCACCACAGCTACATGATCGAATTGGTTTGTAAATAGCCAACTCGTCCCACAGTTTCTTCAATCTCCCAAAATATTGCATAACTGATTTTCCTTTTTGTTTGCAGTTAGCAATATCGGACTTCAGTTCCTGAACACAAGCACCATTACCAACAGAAAATTGGAGCTTCAAGTCTTCCCATAGTGTCTTCACATCTTCCACCATTGAAATACTCGATTTTAATGAAGGCTCAATTGTATTCATTATCCAAGCCACCATCATAGCATTCACCACACCCCATGTCTTCAATCCTGTCGCGTCCGTTGGTTTCATCACTGTGCCATCAATGAAACCAATTTTTTTTAGCGTTCGCAAGGCATTCCGCACATGCTTAGCCCACTCTTCGTAATTCTCCCCTTTAAGTTGAACCGTCGTAATGACGTTCACGGGACGGTTATGATTTCTAAGATAGAACGGTGAAAGCATCGCTTGATCACCTGATCCATCTCCTTTCTCCTTGTCAGTCATCGTTCTGGTTTTGTCTTCTTAGTCGCTCCTTCTTGAGATCTAGGTCAAGCCGGTTGTGGCTTTGATACCATGTTACAACTTTGATCTGAAATCTCTTGATTGTATTCATTCACATAAACATGCTTATATACATATTACTCTACCCACTAAACCGAGATATTAGGAAACATTACATATACAAAAGATATTGCAAATATTCACATAATCTTCTAGAGGACTCTAGAAGATCCCGCCAATATATAGTCAAATTGAAACCTTAATACATATCATATTTAACGTATATAAAAATACAGATCACATCAGCAATTTCTAGGTTATTTATCACCTCTTTCGTAATCACACTAAAGAAATTTTCTTTTCTTTATTGTCTCTGCATGAATTGTGGCAAAAACTCATCCATATAGGAAATCAATTTTATTGATTATTGATGTAACAATGTAAACCTTATTAAATTGTTTATACTTCAATTTAGTAGTTGAATACAACTGGTATGCAGTTTTTTCGGCAAACATGTTTCATCAAATCAGAAATACAAAATCATTATGTCGAAGATATACAACATAACATATATGAAATATATATTAAAGATTAGATACAATATAAAAGTCATTATTTATATATATTTTCATTTTGGTTATTTCAATTTATAATGGAACCAATAAAAATTTTATCTAAAATTGCACCTAATCCGAATAGGAACCGATATTAGAACCAAACCGAATTGTCTGCAGTTCCTAATCGGCTATAGAAAGATGGATTCAAATCGACTCGAACCCAACCCAAATCCGAGTAGATCTGACCTGAACCTAAACCGATATATGGGTTCTAACAGAGTATAGAAATTGCCTATATGAAAAACTAGAACTCAAATAGAAGTTACCAGGAACCGATTTGAAACCCTAAATGTCCAATAGTGCCCTAATATATGTTATTTTTGGTTAGTATTGACTCGGAAGTGTTATATGGATCACATTAATAGGTTGTATCATATTAAAAAAAGTTGCTGTAAAGTGATTAGGAAATTTGCCATTTATCCATAATGTAAATATAGCCATTCGATGATATTTTCAACGGTTAAGATTGTTATCCATGTGAAAGTTTAATAATAAAATATAGATCGTTGATTATTAAAAATTAACGGTGGATATGTGAATAACAAATTCTGTTGTAAGAGTGACAATTTCAGCTATAAATACCGAGTTCCCCAATTCATTTATGCATGAAAATTAAGGTGCCGTATAGCTGAGATTTACGAGATGTCAAGTGGTTATGATTCAGAAGAAGACAATGGCTTCACCTTTGATCCTTCTGATCAAGAAATTATCCAACAATATCTTATCCCAAAGAGAGATAATAAACTTTGTGAAGAATTTAATCTCATAGAGATGAAGGATGTTTACGCCAAGGAGCCATGGTTGTTGAATCATAACAATAATCCTTTTTTCATGGAGGACGAATGGTATTACTTCACGACTAGGACTCAAATCTCTGAGATAAACCCTGGTTGCTGTAACAACGTTAAGAGGAAGATCAATAATGATGGTATTGATAGAGGTTACTGGAAGGCGAATCAAAAGGAGAATATCATCGACGAGAATACAGGAGATATCATTGGATATAAGCAAACCCTAACTTTCATTAAAAGTGAGAACAATAAGAAGACGAAGAAGCAGAAGACAAGTGCTGGTGAATCTGCTTTAGTTTCAGGTAGCGAGGATAGTTGGATCATGAAAGAATATACCTTACCTGACACTGAAGGTTTTCAAAACCTAATCATCTGCTCGATTCGAAGAAACGAGGTTTCTATGAACAAGGTTATTCATCATCAAGTAGCTTCAACTTACTTGGAGCAGCATGAAATAGTTCCTGAAAAATCATCAGACGGGGATGAAGATAAAGCGATAGAAGATTATGAAGGATTGATTGAAGACTACACAATGGGATGGGATTTCTCTTTAGAACCTTCTTCTCTTTGGATCCCTCGCCTCGTTGAAGATTAAAAATTATTGTGAACTTTTGTGGTGTATTTTTGAATGATTATCATGAATTCCTTTCTATCTTTTAGTTTGTATTCCTTCTCCACAAAATCTTATAACAATTTGTTAATGATTACGAGTGCGTGTGTTGAGAAATCAAGCAATAAGATTAAAACACGTAGGTTAAGTAAACTTTAACAAAGGAGTCGAGAATCATCGAAATAAGTTAGCAGAAAGATTTAGAGAGTATTTACTTCTTTTGAGAATTGACCTAAAGATTTATTGAATACTATAAATATGAGTACACGTGAGCCCTTTTTGGACAAATCTTTGAGAAATTTTCATTAGTTTTATTTTGGGATTATCGGTTTGATTCCACCTCTGAACTATCATATAACTATGAGTGAACCTATTGTTTAGTTCATAAGCTAATTACACTTGATTCGGTTGTCAAAGTTCTATTTCTACGTGCAATTGAAATTACTTGGTTTTCGGTATGGTTCGCGGTTCAACCAAAAACCTAACCGATAATTGATCTTTATCCAAACCAAACTACCCGATTTCGTAATTTTTTTGACCTGTTTCTTATATCTTCGCTTGAGAACTGAGAAATCGTTAGCGAAGAACCCTAGAAATCAAAGGGAAAATTTTCGGGTGATCGAGAATGAATAATAAGACTAGCAACTCGTTTGTTTCTTCAGGTGTTCCAACAGACATAAGGGTTGAAGGTGTTGCTTGGCGATGTTGGTGCGGTGAAACAATTAAGATCAAGGTCTTAAAATCCCAGAACAATCTGAATCGGAAATTCCTCAGGTGTGCTTTAGCTGCACTGAAGAGGGTAAGTCATTCTGCAACTCCTCTTGATTTTTATGTAATTATCATCGTAGAACATATAGAAATCGTTTATCATGACTCATTCTTCAACTTTATGTAATTTGATTGTAGCTTGATGATGACAAACATGTTTTCTGTTGGATGGATGAAGCAATAGTGAGTGAAATTCATATCTTGAATTCAAAAATCAAGAGTCTCAAGCAAGAGTTTATTGCACATCAATTGAATGTAGAGAACACGTAAAGAGAGTTTGAATTGGACATTGTAGACAGAGTTGAAGGAGTTTTAAGAGATGGCAAAGCTTGGTTTAATAAGATGACTCGTGTTTTGGTACTAGGATTGGTAATTGGTTGGATTGGCTTCAAGATTATAGATTGATAGATGCTTCAATGTCTGTAGGTTGATAGATTGGTAGAAGCTCCAATGTCGTAGTTTGATAAAAGTTTCAATGTTCTGAAGCTTGAACCCTTTTGGATGTTCAGATTTGGTTGTCTAATATGTTGTTTTGTAGTATCTTATCATGGTTTGTAGTCTAATTTCAATGCTTTCTTAGTCTCATTTCAATGTAAGGATTGTAATGGTATTTTGTTGGGTTTATCTTTAAGTCTCGAGAGAAGTTTATCTTTTGATTGTGCTTCTTATTAAACATTAAATTGGAAACCAAAAGAGAAAACAAAAGACAATGAATAAAGAGACAAGTTAAGATAGTAAGAGAAATAGTCACTAATATTAAATTGGAAACCAAAGGAGAAGTTAATATTGTATCAATTAACCAAGAAGATGACATAGAAATATCCAATTGTCCAACCTAAAAAACTTTCAAGCAAATGAATCTCTTGCCATATAACCACAGTAGTTCATCGAAAGAGAAGTTCATAACTGAGGTCTTCAATCAAAAAAGGAGTTCCTAAATCGTCAAAAGAGAAGTTCCCAAATAGAGACGTCAATCAACATCATGTAGTGCGCCTTCTATTGTCTGCCTTGTTGGCTTCACCTTGGCTCGATTCCACCACAACAATCTGCCTTGTTGGATTCAAAAACACCAAAAACATGTTATAGTAAGTACATAAGTCAGAAACTATGTTTGCTTTATCACAAACATCAAACAAATGGGATAAGAAACATATCTTGTGAAACCTTGAATTGTGGTTAGCTTTGCCACAAACACTACAGTGCATTGTTCTTTTAAGAACTTTTTTCTTCTTTGTTAGGGATTCATTGACTCCCTTCTTCTGTTTGCCTTCCTTTAGACGACCGGGCATGCGACGTTCAGCTGGTCTATGGACATTGGCTCCATCTCTTGATGGCCAAAACGCAGGTCCTCTCAGTGGTACTAGGCCATCTTGATCAGTCCTCCTCCATTTGGAGGTTCAAAACCAATGAGCAACATACTCTTGTGGCTCTTGTGTTTTTGTAAATGATCACAGCGTATGCATGCTCACAGGGGATACCATAGATGTCAAAACTTCCTGCATGAGCATTTTCTAGTTTCCAGATCTACCCTATAAGAACAACTTCCTCTTATTACCTCGTACATGCCATTTATGATTCGAAGAACATGACAAGCAGCAGCAACCTCATGTTCTTCCTTCAGAAACTTCTCCACATATGGTGTACAAATGCCATGGTGATTCATAGCAGTGTCGTATCTCTTAGAGATACGCACCATGGCCAGGCGTTGTATTGTCTCTAGCATAGGCACAAATGCCTCTCTCTACCTTTTGCAATGGAGGCATTGAAAGACTCCACTGAGTTTTTCTCCACATCCTCGTAGCAACTCCCAATTGCATAGAAAGCCATGCACCAAGTCGTTGGATCATAGCTTAAAACCTTATCATATACCCGAGAGTCATAGTTTAGAATCTTCTCGAGGTTCCTAGCATATTCCACCTCATTGTAGCTCCAAGAAAGTGTCCAAACTAGTGGCTTCATAAAAGGTTTTTTCCAAACCTCTTCTTGAGGTTAGCATATATTTGTCTAACACACATACGATGCTCAACCAATGGAACCTCCACCTGTACGCCCCTACCAAACCCTATTTCACAAAGAATTTCACAAAGAAAACTAATATCAGTGACTATCACATAAAGTATGTATATACAGAGACAAAGACAAAAAAGTAGAGAAAACAATGCAAAAACAAAGACATGTGACACCGAGACAAAGACATGTGACAAAGAGACAAAACTATGCAAACCAGAGGATTAAAATATGCAAAGCATGTGAATTGATGAAGACTCGTTCATAAACATTGACCAACAATAGATATTAAATTGATGAAGACTCATTCAAAGAGACAAAACTTTATGGATTCCAATTTTAAAACAACTATCATAGACAAAGCATGTGAACAAATACCATCAAAAACAACAAAACATAGACAAATACTTTTAAAAGTACATTTTGCCGGTCGGATGTCATAACATATCCATCACCATTTTCCAGCTCAAAATCCTCTCTAAATTTCCTAATGAACCATCTCCAGTTCTCAGTGTTCTCTACTTGAACACAACCCCAAGCAATCGGATAAATCTGATTGTTCCCGTCTCTTCCCAAAGCCACTAGCACAACATGTTTCATTCCGGCTCTCATGTGGCAAGCATCTAATCCTATCAACCTTCTACACATATCTTTCCAAGAGTTCTTTAGTTTCTCAAAGAAAACATAGAATCTATCAAAAACTTTTTCACCTTCTGCATTTATCACTGTCTCTATACAAATTGTCGAGTTTGGATTAGCTTGAAGAATTTCAGCTCCATAGTCACAAAGACGAGCAAACTGCTCATTGTACTCCTTCTCTATCCACCTCAATGCCTTTTTCCTAGCAGCTTGACATTGATGTCTTGTTACCCTTACTTTCCACTCCGCCTTAATCTTCTCTTCCATTTTCCGAGGCATCCAATAGTCTGGTTCTTCTCTGATTCTATCTAAGAAAAGTCTAGCAACAACTGGGACCTTAATCATGTGACATTCTCCATTTGCAGAGTAATAGTGAACCTTATTGAATACTCTAATCTTTCACTCATCCTTCTTACCTACCCTAGAGCAATATATCATCCAACTACATCCTTATCCACAAACACACTTGTATGCGCATTTTCTTTTATCGTACCTGTATTGTCGAAGATTGTATCCAGTTGAAATTGCATAATTGGTGACAACATCTTTGAAGCCCACGACATTGAAGAAGATCATGTCTTCTGAGAGCAATCCATCAGCAGAAGTGTAGTTAGGTCTGTTTTTTTGAGTCCTTGAGCTTCCTCCGTTGTCACCTTCCCAATCCCAACCATCTTCATCTTCTATTTATGGCACTTGGTTATGAGTAATAGGAGGCTCATCATGAAACTCCGCTAGTTCACACCCCAATAGGTAGCGATTTTGCTCCACTTCTTCATCATTGTCAGGCATCGATTCCTCTTCTTCGTAAAGGTGCCCCTCTCGATTTTGCTGTCTCCTTAAATCTCTCAAATCTCTCTTCTTTGTTTCTCGCAATTTCTAGGGTTTCAGAAGAGGAATTGTGAGCAATTTTTTTTCGGCAAACGGGTTATAATCAGGCTTATTCGAGTCATAATTTTTGTTTTATCCGGCTAATGATCTGGTTATCCGTACAAAACCATCAAGTACGGTCTACAGTAGACTGTAATTAAACAGGTTTGTCTAATCAGACTGATGTACTTAACTTTAGGTGCAATTGGATTTTCGATAATTTTAGTGTCAAATTAAGGTTTATCAAGGATCTCGGTCCAAAATTCACTAAGGATCTTGGACAAAAATTCTACTCGGACCTCCATCCAAAGCTCATCTCAAACATCGGTCTAAAGTTAGTCAAGACAAATTAAGAAGATAAGAATTATTTCATATCTCAAATATAAAATATTTCCAAGAATCTAGAAATATATTTTAGAGATAATGTTATTCCAATTACGAATAAAAAATATTACATTGTCATCTAGGTCTAAATCTCCTTTATTTATCTATAGATAGAAGAGACTACCTTTAAAGAGAAGATATTAGAATTCGACACACACAGTTCACACACATTACTTTCTTTTTTCTTCTGGATGATCATAATTCTTACCTTCGGGTACTAGAAGGAGGGGGAGATGATAAAAGAATTCTTCACGCATAAGGAAAAGCACAAAAGAGACCAATCACACCCTCATATAAGTATCGCTCATTCTTTTATCGATAGTAATTCCTTAATTATGCTTTTATAACAATTAATTTTGATTTCAATAAACTTAGTGATCCGATTTTAATTTTTGTCGATGCCATGCTTATTTGGTTTCTTATCGTTTGATATTTTGCAATATCAGGATGACTTTTGACTTAAGGCTTGATTGGAAAAACATATTAGGTGGCATAATGCTCTAAATTGCCAA
This sequence comes from Lepidium aucheri, assembly GCA_900406435.1. Classification (NCBI taxonomy): domain Eukaryota; kingdom Viridiplantae; phylum Streptophyta; class Magnoliopsida; order Brassicales; family Brassicaceae; genus Lepidium; species Lepidium aucheri. Next base: position 44,631 of record OVBA01000668.1, on the reverse strand, counting down.
TCAACATAATTTTAAATAAGCATAAAATAGAGCATAGAAGGCTCTATAATGCTCAATAGCTCTATCTTCTTAAAAGGAGCTTTTCCCGAGCATAGAGCATTAAACATAGTCATTTACAGTTTTACCCTTGATTAAATCCTGCAAATAATACCAAAAATAAACTATAATATCTAGTTTTGTAATTTAAAGTCTAATTACTCACTACTATAGGCTTGATTAGAAGAGCATATTAGGTGGCATAATGCTCTAAATTGCCAATCAACATAATTTTAAGTAAGCATAAAATAAAGCATAGAAGGCTCTGTAGTGCTCAATAGCTCTATGCTCCTAAAAGGAGCTTTTCCCGAGCATAGAGAATTAAACATAGTCAAATTACAGTTTTACTTTTGATTAAATCCTGCAAATAATGCGAAAAATAAATTATAATGTCTAGTTTTGTAATTTAAAGTCTAATTACTCACTACTATGTCAATCACATATCATACACTTAATATTTAAAGTATATAGCTTCATCTATCCTCTTCTAGGCTTATGCTCCTTCATGCTAGAAGTATATGCTTTACCAATCATGTCCTATGTCAATCACATGTCATACACTTAATATTTAAAGCATATAGCTTCATCTTTCTCTTCTAGGCTTATGCTCCTTCATGATAGAACTCTATGCTTTACCAATCATGCCCTATGCCAATCACATATCATAACATAATATTTAAAGCATATAGCCTCATCTATTCTCTTCTAGGCTTATGCTCCTTCATGCTAGAACACCGTGCTTTACCAATTTTGCCCTTAGTATTACGTATATGGTTAAATTTCGTGTTCAATTTATGACTTGGATTATATATAACAATCTATCATATTATATTTACATTATTTAAAAGTTTTTCTTTTGGTTCTTAGCTATAATTAGGATGGTACTCACGCTTAAAGCGCAGGTTAAAAATTAATCATTAATATAAACTTTGATGGTTGTTTGTTATGGATAATATGATATGATTATTGAAATATTTGTTTATATACTAATCAGATGTACAATATATAATCGAACATCAATTTTTTTTTGGAGTTGACAGTTTATTTCTCCCTCTAAACTTTCATATAACAATAGATCAATCCAAACTTTGACATTCGGTCTTATTCCACACAATATAAAAGTTACAAACCTAATTGCATATGTATTAAAAACTATAAGAACTGATTGCACATCTACTTCAATTTAATCGGTTTATTGTTGGTTTACCATACCGAACATATGGACAAACACATATTTGACCTGCCGCTATCTACTCTAACCCGAAAGAGTTTTTTTCGCCATATAGATTTCTTCTTGCACTTTGTTATTCCTGGATATTGTTATAAAATCAAAAGTGATTTGATAGAGAGTTTATGCATTTGATTATTTGATTCTAACTTCATTCGAAAAACTACAAGTTTAGAATTGGGAATTTGAGTGTAGAAATTACCTTTAAGAACATATCAATGGTCCGATAACTCCATCATGTGATGATCTTGAAAAATTGAAAACTTTTTCAGCAATTATGATGAACTTTAAAGGAGACCAATTGGATTCAATTCTAAGGATTTTAGCCAAGTATCCATCGGTTAACTTGGCACATTTGTTTTCAAAACCTCTGAAACAAACTCATTTCCTTCATTGCGATCGACTTAACAATCAAGTTCATCTTTTTCCGTGTTTGTGTAATAGACTCATCGATTACGATTTCAACCATGCTATAACTCTTTCACCTCCTTCTAGAGCTCTGATTAAGAGATCAGCAACATTTGATTCTTCTAGCTTCTCTCTGATTCTTTTACTTAATTCTATCATTTCTTCTTCTCCAGATTCCAAAGAAACCGAAGATTTCAATAGTTTGATCAAGAATCCACATAAAAGATTCTGTTTAGTAGACAAAATTGACTCTTGACTCTCCAACACAATTCCAAAATTAATTGTCCGATTGACTATAGTTAAAAAATTTCGAAGCTTTAGGGTTCGTAAGGGATTATGATTTGGCATAATTAAGTAATATGAGCGAAGTGTATATTATATAAAAAAAGAGAAGCTATGAACCTTGCAAAAATGGATTTATATATCTGCAAAGCTCCCTAGTAATTGCCTTTGTTTATCACTTTCTTCAATTTTACAGTTCGAGAGAAAAAGAAAAAAAAAGAGAAGATCAAATTCACAAATTTGAGAGATATTTTTTGGCAATGAAAATCTTAAAAAGAAGATCCAAGTAGAGGTACCTCCAGAACAGGAGATAATTCTGGTTTAGTTCTCTATCTCAACTTAGATCCGAGTTTTGGATTGAAGAGATGAAAAGGATCTTTCTTTCCATTCTCTGTAAAGTTACTTTCCCAGAGCTAAAGCACATAAAGCATGCGTTTTAGGTGTCAAAATATATAAATACTTTTAGGAGCATTATTTTTGAGGTTTTATTGTAAGGTAATGGTAGCATATTGTTATTTCACTTTGAAGAAATTAGTTCGAATCGCTCAAAATTTTGTTTTATTTTATAAAAATTTTTTTGCTTTATGTGTAAAAATTATTTGGGCCGGCCTTGATGTGATTATCCGTTCATACAGTAAGTTATAATCAAGTTTCACTGTAATAGTTGAATACTAACTCGGAAAAATTACTATTTCATTAAATCGTACTTCCACTTTAATAATGAGAGATCTTGAATAAAAGCCGTTTATTGATCAATTGGTGTCTTTGACTTGCATGGAAATCAATCGGACATAATATATTGATCAGCCGATTTTTGTTTTTCTTTAATTTTCACTATCCATAATATAAATTAAACTTTTGAACTCTTCATACTTTGATTAAATCGGTTTTAATCTTAAATTTAGTTTGAAAATCGTTGTTCACTATTGAATATTTGTTTGCCTACTCATCCTTTGTTATTCTATTAATTATCATTACTCTGCAAAATCATGCTTTGCTACAATCGCTATATCATTGTTTATTGTTTAACAATTCATGCTGATTTTTATCTACTTTATTATTATTATATACATCTAAAAATCGAGATCTCTTTATGTTAAAAAAAAAAAGAGCCAAGAGCCTTACTCTAAAAAAAGTCTATCTTAAAATCTCGCATTATGATCGAAATCTTACTATCTAAGACGAATCTTAAAATCACACCGAGTTTGAAACTTCGCAAAATTTTCAACAAGTCTAAATTTTTTGAAATGGCTGATATCTTACTTTCTAAGCCGAGTCTTAAAACTCCACCGAGTTTGAAATCTCGGCCAGTTGTAGCCCAATGTGGACAAAAAATATAACTTCAAATCTTTTTTAGATTTATCATATCTACGAAAAAACATATCTACCAAATCCTAATACTCATCATAACTGTGATTAATATAAAGTTCACTATTGTTTAATCCGCATAGCACATTACAATGTCTAGACAGGAAAACAAAAGGGAATGAACCACCGCCTTAAAGTGCAATTTACCGATGAACTCTACCTTAGAATATGGATTGACAAATTGATGTGAAAACTAGACCATTGAGGTTTTACAGCAATTTGCTGATCCTCATTTTGGTTCTTCTGGTTTGATGGGAAAGTGCTTCTGAACATTGACAACCGGGAATTTGCTCTCAGAGATGTATCTTGGGATAACCACCATAAATTTTGTATCACAACTCCAAATGTGATTCTGTTTTTGGCTACACGCAGATATTAGGATTATCAAGGTACACACCGACTTTTGTATTATTACGAATTGTTATCCTCCTCAATTTATCTTTTCTCTTTCACGTGATCAGATCATATGGCGGCTATAATTTTAAGATTCTTAATTCTTTTATGGATTTATCCAAAAATATAACTACTTTTAGATTTTATGATAGTGTTATGCAAATAGAACTTATTATTTTGTATATATTTTAATATAATACAAATTTATATTTCGTTTACAGGAACATGTAAGTAGTTCTATTTTCTTAATAGAGTTTACAATAATAATTTTTTTAATTTTCTATAAGTTTTAATTTATCTAACACATGTTTAGATTTAATTTAATTTTTTTTTTGCAAGATAATCCTATTATAATATCTAACACCGTTATAGATTTACCCGAACAAATTAGTATTTTTTAAACTTTAATTTACTATACACAAATTGATTTTTTAATTTGACATATGTTTTACATATAAGACAATTTTTTGAAAGGTAGTATTATTTTTTTATCAATGTACTATTTTTATCTATATAATTTAATACAATTTTGTTTTTAATAGTATGATAGCTTTACGCAAATATATATATTGGAGTTGGATCCAAGATTCTTATTCGGTACTCGATAATAATTAATGAACAAAATCTCTTAAGGGACAAACTCTACAATTCGGTTAAAAACCCACGTCAAACATTAGATGTTATACCGCAAGAGCGTCTTCTCGGCAAACTTGTCTAAATAAAGAGAACACTGGTAACACATCATTAAAAAAATGGAAATTTTCCTATTTTAGATAAGGAAAATTTCTGAAATCCTAGTGAAGAGTTCTTGGTCCGCTCTAAGAACAAACAGACCAAACTCTAAGATCAACTCTGAACTCTGTTCAGATACCAGAGACCAACCAAGAAGAATTTTGAGAAGTCCCTAAACTCACACGGCCACCCGCAGAGCCGCCATCGCTTGAAGTTATGGTACAAAACTTGCTAGCACTGCAAGAAGCAGCAGATCTAAGGAACATTGAACGCTGAATGCTTCGAGCAAATCGAAGCAAGGGATGGAACGTCGCAATCAGCCTACCACGAGGACAAACCGGAAGATCAAATGAGGAAGTACTCTCTAGTTTCTAGAGGAACTTGTTTGGAAATACGCCGAGTTCATTGTGAACCTGTGTTCCGAGACAGGATCAGCCCTTTATTCAAAACAATCCTACACAGCACATTTACGGGTAACAGATGCCCCCAATGCTAAATGCTGCTACCATCATTAGAATGATGGAAGAGATGGGTTCTCAGTTCCATCAGACAACCAACTGAGCACCAGAGATTGGACGAATCATAGCCCAAGCTCGCAGTTCTCCATTCAATTCAAGATTGAAAAGGATTTTGGTGAATTTTGGACCGAGATTGTGCTGCTTTTTGTATGATGTTACAACAGACCTCCTAGAGTTTACAAGTACGTTTAACGTATTGATGAGTGGAACAACTTACCATATGGATCAGGAAGACACATCATATTGTTAACTTTTTGCGTAAAATTTGACCAGAGACGAACTAGCGTGGTTCACAAAGTTGCCAACTAGATCGATTGAGAACTTCAATTAGTTCTCTAGTGATGTGGCTTGGAAAACCAACCATAACCTTTGTATCACAACTCCGAATACAATATTGTTGTCGGCTATGCGTAGATATGAGGTTCATGAAGGTGCACACCAACTTTTGTTTCATTAGGAGTTGTTTTGCTCCTATGTTTTTCTTTTGTCTTTGAGGTGGTCCGATCAAATGGCGAATAAGGTTTTATAATTCCTAATATAATTATTTTTATTTACAAGATCAAATGGCTATTTCTTCTTTGATTAATAGTATAATACTTTTACACAAATATAGTTTATTGTTTAATATATATTGTAATATGATAAAAGTTTCAATTTTGTTTTGTAGGAGCATGTTAGTTTATAATTTAATCAAATCAAATAGTCAATATTTTGGGGTCTTATTTGAAAACTATATTAGTTTAAAGAAAACTAAATTTAACTTTCCCTTGGGTTCCTTCAAGTTTTATTCAATAACTTATAAATTAATTTTTTATAACATTTTTAAAGATAACTAAATAAATTAACTATTTATAATGTTTTATAAAATAATATATAAATATACTATTTATAAAAATTGTAGAATAAAGCCTTATAAATTTTATAGACTCTCTTATAAAATTTTATAAATTTCATAAGTTCTCTTATAAAAGTTTATAAATTTGATAAGCTCCCTTATAAAGTTTTATAATAAAAAATTTGAAAAATTTTTGAGATAAAAAAATGGTGGGAAAAGTATTTCGTAGCAGGAAACAAAAATATGCGGGGATGAAAATGTTGGCAGAAAAATATTTTGGGCGAAAAATGTTTGAAAAAATAAAAAATATAAAAATTAATAATTTGAAGGTAATTTAACCATTTTCTGTAATGAGGAGAATTTTTTGAAAATGTCAAAAATGGATGCAATGATGAAAATGTCTCTTTTTGAGGGGCACTTTTGCAATTCCCCTTATTTGGAATATGTTTTAATATGATAAAATTTTATATTTGATTTTACAAAAGCATGTAAATAGTTGTACTTTTTTAAAATAAAATTTTTAATTTCATTCATAATCCAACTCGGATTAAGAGTTAACTAAACATGTAATTATTTTTAAATTTTCAATTTATTTTACGCAAATTAATTTTTTATTTGACATATGTTTTATATATAATAATTTTTTTAAAAGGTGATATAATTTTTATTAATATAACATTTTTGATTAATAATATGATGCAAAACTATCATATTGCTAAAAGCCGGAAATGTTAGTTTTAATAAAATTAACCTGAATTAATGTTTTAAGAGTGTAGATGTTTCAGTTTAATTATATTTCATTTGTAATTTTTTAGGATAAACCTATTACGAATCCTTCCTAAAAACACGACTTACTGATGAACTCTACCCATAATACTGCACGAAGCCTTCACTTTACAGAAAGCTCACCCAAACATTTTTCCTTGAAATTGCAAAGTCTGTGCTGTCCCTTATGGTTGATAAAACAGATCATGCGAGTTCACCGTGTTGGTGTTCTTGTAAGAAAGATAAGAGAGATTGAAAAGTAATCCTCTTTTCTGTACAAAGCTTCCACCATTTACGTAGTTGATTTCTAGATGGTCATGAGATCCTTCTAACCTCTCTTGGAAAAAAACAACCTCTTTTAAATCATCACACTGATGTATACCTCCCTGGTTGGCTTTAATTAGCATATCCAACTTGGCAGTCAATTCATCTAGTTTTTTTGCCGCTGCTACTACACAACGCCCTGATTTTACACAAACCTGTGATTGTGCATGAACATTTTTCCCTAAAACTGCGAAGTTTGTGCCATCCTTTATGGTGGATAAATCTGATCCTGCAGGTTTTCCACGTTGGTGCTCCTATAAGAAGGATAAGAGGGATTGAATCATATGTTCTGTACAAAAAAGGTACCATTGACATAGTTAATTTCTAGATCTCCATCACTCTTGGATTGAAAAAATCTCTTCTATATCATCACATTGATGTATACCTCACTGGTTGGCTTTAATCAGTATATCTAACTTGGTAGTTAATTCATCTAGTCTTCTACCCTAGATTTTGCATGGCACCCTTATTTTATACAAAGTTTCGATTCCGCACGAACGGTATGCATGAAAGTACAAAGTCGGTGCCATCCTTTGTAGTGGATAAAACTGATCATGCAGGTTATCCACGTTGGTGCTATTATAAGAAAGATAAGAGGGATTGAAAAGAAATTATATGTCTGTACAAAGCCTCCATAATTTACGTAGTTGATTTGTAGATGTTCATCAGATCCTTAGAACCCTTCTTGGACCAGAACAACCTCTTCCTTTTCATCCATTTGATGTATACCTCTATGGTTTGCTTTAATCAAAATATCCAAATTGGCAGTCAATTCATCTGCCCCTCCTACTGCATGACGCCTTGATTTTATACGAAGCTTGGATTATACACAAACGATTTTCCCTGAAACTGCAGAAGTTTGTGACATCGATTGTGGTGGATAAGTGTAATCCTGCGAGTTTTCAACGTTAGTGCTCTTGTAAGAAAAATAAGAGGGACTGAAAAGAAATTTTATGTTATATACAAATCAGATAGTTCATAATGTAACTTGCAACTTCAGCAACTGTTCCGCTACAATATATCCAATTGCTCTGACAAATCACCATATAACTTGAAGTTTTGTCCAACTTTGTGAGTTCTTTTAACTCTCATTTTCTTACACTTTTATGGATTTAAGGTATTTCTTCTTTCCTATGCTCCTAGTGTTGTCTTTGTATTTTCACCATTGCATATCATTCCATAATCTTTAATAGAAAATTTTTTTAAAAAACATATCAATCAAAGTCAAACCAAAAGCTGGTTTGAACATTATTAATTAAGGTCAAATGATGTAAGCAAAGAAGAAAAAAAAGAGAGAGAAAAAACCGATCATAACACGTGCTCGTGTAGGAAACACAGGCGTGAGAAACACGTGGTTGAAGGATGTACAAAACTTGTTAAGGGTTAACAACCTTTCACGTGCGATTTGTAGCTTTATCCATGTTGAGGTGGCACATATTCACTGGTCCTGCTGATATTTTATCAGGAAGCTTTAGCTATCTAAAAAAATAAAATTAGACAAAAACAAAGTTCATCTTTGAAAGACATCAGTTTTTGATGGGGTCCCGCTTTGCATTTAATTAAAATATTAAAGATTATATATTCGACGAATGTTCATATATGTAACCGAAAAAAAAATAACAACTTGGCAATCAAATAGTTCACGAATAGAATTGAAAAGATGATAGAGAAAACGCTCACTCATTTCTCTAGAATTAGAGATGGGCATTTTAACTGAACCAGATCAAACCGAACTGAACGAATCAAATTCAAATTGATCCAGAGCAAACTAAAATATATATACAAACCATTTAGTTAGAATTCTTTTCAACCTGAATGATTCGGTTCGATTTGATATTATTGTTTAATATTTTAGAAGTATTAACCTATGTTAACATGATTATTTTAATTTTTTTTTAATTTAGTAAACTTTATTGTTTCTAACCCTTGATTAAACAATATTAACATTTCTTTTTTAAAAAATTAAAAAATTTATATATTTCATATCACTTTTTTTTCTCTTATCTTATTATTATAGTTTTAATTTTTCTTTAAATAATTTTTTAAGAGGTTTAGCCACAATTCAAATATTTTTATTTAAACACACTAAACCAAACCAAACTGAATATAAACTGATCCGAATATGAGCAACAATGTTAATGTTGAACCAGGGCTAAAACACAAATTCAATTTCTGTTCAAAACAGAATAGAGCCTTAATTCAATTTTCCGAAGAGGTCTATGGTCATTTAATGACTAGATGCTCGCTATGGAGAAATGGGATCCGACAAAAGCCAGTTTAGAAGCAGCGTGGATTCCCTTCTCGATCCAGATAACAGAATTTCCGTTAAAGTTCCTAACATAAGAAATGTTTATGCTAATTGAGAAATCTCTGGATAACTTTCTTGAGAATAATTTCTCTTCAAATAGTGCCATTCTTGTTGATTACGTTAGAATTCGTATGTTGTGGCACTCTGCAAATCCTTTGCAGTTCCAACGTGTTTTTAAATTTTTGGATGAAGTGGTAATTTTAAAATTCCATTATGAGAAATTTAGGAATTTTTGCACCGCTTGCGGTATGATGAATCATGAAGCATCCAATCTTCCATCAAAAACTGAGGGTGATAATGATGATTCAAACGGTGAGATTGATAATGAAGACCATCATGACTCCGCAAACAATAATGTACTGGATTCCGAAATGACCCCATCTGCTGCTGATGTCGGTTCAACTCAGGCTTCTCATGATGACAAAGACATGCCTAACACTACTTCTTCATCTTAATCCAGAAAGCGTAATGCAAGTGAAACGTTACCAAGTGATGACAATGTCTATGGGTCCAAATTGTTATGCACAAATCTTCATCGGTCAAGGGTACTACGTCAGGAACTCGTTGCAGCCTATAACAATGAAGAAGTTTATTGGAAGGTTAAATACAGAAATACTTGGTTATCAAGTGGTAATCGTGATTCCAAATATTTTCATGTTGTTTCGAAGAATATAGTAGCTCAGAATAAAATAACCAGCCTAAAAACATCAACTCACTAAATTGTGTATGGCAACAAGTAGATAAGTCATGAAGTCGTTCACTATTTTAATGAATTATACACGAGTTCAATGACAAGATGTTTGGATTGTGCTTTACAATCTATTCAATCAGTTGTAGCACCTTTTATGAATGCATCTCTTACAAGAGAAATTTCACTCGAAAAAATTCAAAGCGCTTTGTTTCGCCTTGGATCTACAACCCTGTACCTGATGGTTTCAATGCTGCATTATATCAACAAAATTGGGATATTGTGAAATAGGCTTTGCATCGTGAAATACAAACTTTCTTTGACAATGGAGTTTGTCCAGATGAATGTAAACACACCAATATATGTTTGATCCCAAAAAACTCGAATCCTTAAGCAATGCAAGACTTTAGACCTATAAATCTATGCAATGCCACTTACAAAATCATAGCAAAGATACTAGTAAATCGTTTAAAAGGTGTTCTATTAGAGATTCTTAATGAAAACCAGACTGCATTCATACATAGACGTCATGTGCAGGATAATGTTCTTGTGGCACATGAAATTTTTCGCTCGCTAAGGGTGAAACCTCATTGCTCTAAAGAGTACATGGCTGTAAAAACTGATATAAGCAAAGCATACGATCGGGTTGAATGGTCTTTTATGGAACAAGTACACACCAAGAAAGGGTTTGATGCTAAATGGATAAACTGGATCATGGCCTTTGTACGATCAGGTTGAATGGTCTTTTATACGGTTTCTTTCATCCAAAACTGGGACTTCGACAAAGTGACCATTTTTCACTATATCTCTTTATTTTGTGTTATGATGTGCTCAGTTCGATGAGGAATAAAGCTCAATTAGAAGGTCGTATTCATGGAATTAAAATTAGGCATGAGGCTCCAGTGATCACTCACTTATTCTTCACAGATGATTCGTTATTTTTTACCAAAGCTGATCTTCATAATAGTACAACTCTAAGAGATATCTTCTCAAAATACGAAAAAATATCAGGTCAAAAGAATAATGTACAAAAGTCTACAATCACGCTTGGTTCAAAGGTCTATCAAACAACTAGAGATTGCATACATAACTGTTTACTAATTCACAACTTGGGAGGCGTAGGATAATATCTCGGTCTCCCTGAACAATTTAGCAGGAGAAAATCAGATATGTTTAAATACATACAAGACAACGTTAAAGCAAAACTCACAGGTTAGCAAAATTGATATTTATCTCTCATAGGTAAAGAATTCTTAATCAAATTGGTAGCCTATGCAATGCCGGTTTACTCAATGAATTGCTTTAAATTGCCAACTAATGTGAGTAAGACACTCGATAAACTTATAAGAGATTTTTAGTGGGGTCGAACACACACCATCGGAAAACTGCTTGGATGTCATGGAAGAAGATGTCGACACCAAAAAAATTAGGACTAGGCTTTAGGAACTTTGAATATTTCAATTAATCGTTGCTAGCTAATCAAGTGTGGCGACTACTCCAGTGACCACATAGCCTCCTTGTAAAGCTAATAAAAGCTACTTACTATCCACACGGTCTACACTATTAACTACAAAAAAGATCTTGATCCTCATATGGATGGCAATCACTTTGTTATGGACAAGATTTTATTGACAAAAAAATACAATTAAGAATTGGAGATGGATGTGGTACTAATTTGGTCTTCGATCCCTGGCTCCAAGTAATACCACCTTGACCACCACACTTATTACCTGCAGTAAATTCATCATTACCAGTTGATTACATTATTAACCAGAGAACACACAACTGGAATATGGAGAGAATCAATCAATTTATCATCCCGGAGGATCGACATTTGATTTACAAAACATATTTACCAAGTCATCAATCAAAGGATTCTTAAATTTGGGGACATACACAAGATGACAACTATATCATGAAGACTGAATACCGCTTAGCATCAATATATATAGTGGAGTCGAATGTTATTCACTTACTGCTACGAAACTACCCTCAGATGGCTACACAAATCTGGAATTTACTGAGAGCTCCCAAACTACATCATTTCTTATGTCGACTTTGCTCAAATATTTTACCAGTGGGAGAAACACTGCAGCGACGAAATATAATATAACCTCAAGGTTGTCTGCACTATGGACAAAACATTGAATCCATCGGTCATGTGTTTTTTAGTTGTGGTCATGCATAAGGTTGTTGGCATAGCTCGACCTTATCTTTTTTGCATGTACAAAACCCAAGCCCAACAATTATAGAGAAATTTGATTCTCTCATTCATATGTCACAGAATATGATCATTCCAAAGCATATGCGTATATTGCCCTTTTGGTTACTATGGAGATTGTGGAAAGCACGCAAACTATGTAATTTCAACGCCAAAACATTACCTTTGCAGACACAATTAGTAGCGCTATACAAGACGTAAAGGAATGATTAAACTCTTTACAACTGGAGAACTCTTCATCAACGACAATGGCTTCAAGGCAACAACAATCACATCCCCATTGACAAGAAAAATGGCAGCCATCAGATAGAAATTTACTCAAGTGTAATTTTGATATTTGTCATCACAATGGTCCATTACCTTCAAGTATATGATGACTTTTATGTAATTCACAAGGTCACTTTATACTCGGAGGTATGGGAAAATTTGAAGGAAGGTTGACTATAGAAGAAGCTGAAATACCAAGTTAAATATGGCAATTAGGTAGTCTGGTCAATGGGATATAAATCAATCGTATTTGAAGGAGATAATCTTAATATCATTCGATTACTACAATCCAATATCTCATCATTACGTATAGGCCATTATGTAACTACAATTCGTTCTTGGATTCCACAATTTGAGTCGATTAGCTTTAAATATACTTAAAGATCAAATCATACTTGTGCAGACATGTTAGCTAAGAGGATACTGTGTAATCAAAATTATAACTGGAGATTGTTCCAGAATTGTCCTGATTTTCTCTGATACAGTATAATGAATGATTTATTTCAATAAAATTAACTTGCGATGGAAAAAAAATTAATAACTTACTTTATTCAATAAATTGAAGAAAATTTAAATATGTTTAAACACCGTAGACGAACAAGTCCGAATCTAAGTTCTCTTGTCTTGCAAAAGTTGTAAAGAAAGAGACAGTCATCAACTAAAACCTTGGGAGTAAAGTCATCCAACCAATAAGAAATAGCCACGTCATCATTCAGCCGCGGAAGCCAGACTGTGTGTGAGTCACACGTGAAATCATTTTCATGTTGTTCTCAATGGGCTCAAAACGCGGATTTTCTGCGTTTGGCGCTAATATACGACCAAGTCGCTATTTTACGACTTTAAAAAAAAATCTTTTCTTAGCTGTTTTTGTTTCTTTTTGAAAATATTCTCTACGTTTCTTTAACCTTATTTAGAAGACATACGATGCGTATGATACGTCTCAGCATACACATATATACATATAAAATCTTCTTTCATTCACACATTACATAAAATTATTAACACAAAAAGAAAGAAATAAGAAAGGAGAACAATCAGCAATCTATGGCGAAGAAGGTGAGAAAACTTCATGTAATGGTGAAGCCGGTGAGACTTGATGGTTTACCGGCTATTTCAGGTAATGAAACGCCGGCAAAGAATTTATCCGCGATGGTGGAGTTGAAATGGAAAGGTCCCGTAACCGGTTTTGGATTAGGATTTGTTCCATTTTATCGGTCGAACCGACCAGTTAACCATACGCGCTCTAAACCGATTACAATGGGTGTAAGCTATGTAGAATGGGAGGAAGAGTTTGAACGTGTTTGTTGTATTGTCGGTCCATGGAATCTCTCCTTCAATGTCTTCTATGTGAGTTTTGTTAATTATGGATTATTTGGATATTTAATCTGATTTTAAAACTTTAATTAGTTGAAAATTTGTATTAGGGTGAGAGTATTGATGCGAAAAACAAAAAGGCTTTGATCGGAAAAGCTTCGTTAGATTTGTCGGAGTTAGCGTCGAAGCTTGGCTCGACGGTGGAGAGAAAGCTTCTGATACGGTCAAAAGGTTCCTTACTTTCAAAGGAAGCAACTCTTGTGGTAATTATACTGGTCAATTAAAATTTTAATCATTTTGTAATAATCAAAAAAATATTTTTAATTACTCAAACTTGAATTATTCTTTTTTCTCATTATATATATTTTAATTAATCTTGGAACCATTATGGGATATGTAAAGACTTTCTTTTTTAAAAAACAAATTATAAGTCAACTATTAATAATTTATTCCTAATCCGTTACTAAAATTCTTTTTTTAATGTTTCAAAAATTAAAATATTAAGAATTTAGTGCAACCTTAATTGATATCCTTTTGCCGATTCAACAAAGTAAAACAGTAATGATGATGATCTTTAACACTTCTTCCGTTTTTTTTTAAAGAATGTCATTCTAGATTTTTTTACACATATTAAGAAATAATGTTAAAAGTCTTTTATATTTTTAATTATTATATGTAATAATTAGTTAGATTCTATTTATCTAATTTTGATTGGAGAGTAAAACTGAAATTATTTGTAAAAAGTTGTATTAAAATATAAAATGATACTTTTTAAAAAAACTAGGGGGAGTAAGAGATTTAAATTACTTTATTTATCAAATATTAAGTGAAGCTTGGAAACATCATGCGGTATTTGAAAAGACTTTACCTTTTTTAATGTTTTTAAAAAGTAAACTATTAAAAAATAATGTATTCCTAATCCTTAATTAATTAAGGCACGCTGTTTGTTTATTTAAATTAGGTGAAAGTGACTTTTTCTGAAGTAAGAAGCGAACCAAACGACTTTACGCAACTAGGTCAAATCTCTGTTGATTCTGCAATTTCGAAGAAGATGACGAATCATTGCCGAGAAGAGAGTGATTTGGATTCGTCTTCATCTTCGACCACCGAGTCGAGTTCTGGCGGAGGTAGCCCCGTCGAAATCGAGTCGTCACCTTCAAGTTCGGAGGAAAACCAGTCCGAACCGGTTCATAAAGCTGGGTTTAATTGGTGGAAGAGACGACGGTTAAGCTTTTCTGTTACCAGAAGAAGAGAACCGGTACGTATTCGGTTGTTCGATATTTTAAATCCCGGTTTGATTTTTGGCATTGACCGGACTGGTTTATTTACGCAGAGAGAAGATGACGTTACAAAGATCTCAACAAAACCGTTAGAGACAGAATCAGTAACGCCAGCGACAGAGATCGAGGCAACCAAATGGGTGGTTAAAGAATTCGTGAGCCGTGATGGAAAATCAAAGCTGAAATCTGAAGTTTACGCTGCTTCGATTGATCAGAGAAGCAAAGAAGCTGCCGGTGAAGCAGCTTGCGCGACTATTGCGGTGGTGATGGCTCATTGGTTCAACGCGAATCCTAAACTCATCAATCCTTCAGGAACAGAGTTCGATTCGCTAATCACACAAGGCTCTTCTTTATGGCAATCCCTTTGTGACAAAGAATCGTATCTCAGATCATTCCCAAACAAGCATTTCGATTTAGAGACTATTGTCTCCGCGAATTTACGGCCAATTACGGTTCATACTGACAAATCATTTACTGGGTTTTTCAGCCCGGAGAAATTTGCTTCGTTAGAGGGTTTAATGTCGTTTGATCAGATCTGGGACGAGGTGGAGAAGGAAATAGCCGTAGCATTCGGAGAAATTAGGGTTTATATAATCAGCTGGAACGATCATTTCTTCGTGGTGAAAGCTGATTTAAATGGTTATTGTGTAATTGATTCATTGGGAGAGAGGTTGTTCGAAGGTTGCAATCAAGCTTACATTCTCAAATTTGATGATTCGAGTTTGATGTATGAGAAAGAAGAATTGTCGGAAAAGTTGGTTTGTGAAGGTAAAGAGTGTTGCAGAGAATATATAAAAAGGTTTTTGGCGGCGATTCCGGTGGCTGAATTGGTGGCAAAAGAAGATAAAGGAAATGTAGTTGATGTGTCGCTTCTTCATGAGAAACTTCAGATTGATTTGCATCATATTATGTTGACTAGTGATGATTAGAGTTTTGTTTTTCCCTCACGCTTTGACTATTGAATGCTGACTCGTAGTGGTAGATTCGTTAGACTATTGATTGTTGATTCGTTGTACATATGGTTCGTTTAGGTAATTCTCAAGTTGACACAATGTGTTATAACATATCCACAAAAGGAAATGCTTTTGTTTCTCTTGCCTTAAAACTCCAAATAGGTCTTCTGTTTGTTCTGTTTTCAAGTACGAGTTTTAGAAACCAGTAGACTGCAAACCCAAATCAAACTGAACCGGACAGGACTGAGAGTCGTTAGATTCATTTTGGTTTAGATTGATACGAGGAGGAACGAAACCTCATATGATACAAACATAGTTTAAAGAGCAAGGGGAATTGGCTCCTCTACTTGCAACCGAAACAACATAAACAACATAAAAAGTTTAGGAAATAAAAGGTTCTTGAAAGCACAAACTTAAAACAAACTGAAAGATAAAACTTAAGGAACAGGGAAGAAGTTAATGTTGATGTGTTCTTGTCGGTGACTTCTCCAGGGTTGACAGTAAGTGTGGCATTCTTGTCAGAACTTCTCGGGACTATCCTTGCGTCTCTAGAAGGTTGTTCCACCTCATCCACGACCAAGTTTGGCAACATAACCTCTTCAGAGGGTGGCAATGGAATGTTGAGTCCTAGGTCTAGAGGGTCTGGAGCGACGTCAGCCATGTATGTCTCATTGAGATTGTTTAAAATATCCTCAATCGTGACTCGTAAGCTAAACACACTGCTATTTTGGTCTCCAAGTTCACCTGTGTTTGAAGCGGGTTGAGAAACAAGTGATTCAGTTGAAGTGGACCAATTACGTGTAGAGCCATCGCTATTGTTGTTCATCTATTGGGTGTGACCATATGGATTAGCCGCTGAAATGGTATAGTAGTCCATTGGTGAATTTATGTGAGAACATAATGTGGTTAATTGCGTGATCCTCTGATAGTTAAAACATAGACGTGCCACCAATTCGTAGTAGAATTGTACCTGAAAGTGCTCGCCCTTCTCGCAATAAACTGATCTGTAGTATGTGAGTCTGTTCTCCATGTTAATGTTGATCTTTACGTGTATGAGAAAGGGTCTTGTTACTACGGAGTTGTTCATGTCCACTTCAATAACCTCACCCACAAGTCCAGCTAGGTATCTCACCACTGCTTCAGAAGCGTATCTGATGGGTAGGTATCTAATTTGCAGCCAGAATTGTACCTTCGTTATTAGTCGGAGAGTTTGATTATTTACCCATTTTTCCACTGCCACAGGCCATCCATTGTAGAGAAGGGGTTGCATTCTGCAGATTGCATCCATATCTTCTTCTCTCACAAAGAAGAATTGTGCTAAGTCCTTGTCTAACATTCGCCCATGGATCTTATTGTGGAGACCCCAATCCTTCGGAAGGTCTTAAATCATGTCTTAAATGCTTTGCTCCACCGTGTTTAAAGCATGGACAAGTACACTCTTCCGATTCTTAAGCTGCATTCTGGTAATACATGTCTGTTGATAGGTACACCGTTGGATAGTTACGACCCAGAGCAAACTGATTTAGAGATTGCCACAAGTTGTTGTCCAATGTGTTTGAGGTTTTGTGAGGTGGAGACGAGGGTTCCAAGTCCTATTTATAATTAGTGTGAGCTTTTCCCGAGGGACTCTTCGACTTTCCTACTCATGATTATATTTGTCTTAAGTGCATGGAAAATTCTGCATGGAGAAACAGGGGACAAATGGTTTATCACACGAAAAAGTTTGTCATTCCCAAGACCTCTGCGTGATGTTAGGAGGCGTTCAAACTCTGATATCACAACACCTGTCAACAGCCCATTGGGTAATAAATGTGGTGAAGGGTTTCAAGGAGAAAATTGAATAAAATCCTCCTTGATCACCGAGCTCAATCTCATGATTGCATGGTATCTAGCTTCAAAACAAACTCAATAAGGAGGTGTTGTGTCTAAAGCTTATCCAGTCTAGCCTAGAGGTCAAAAGTGAGATTGGAGTTTTGGTTCCAAATAAATAAGAGACGATGGGAACAAGACAAAAGGAAAATGACATGGTGATTAAAGATAAGGATAATGATTAGGTTTGGCATTAAGGTCGAAATCATTTGGCGGTAAAAGGTTTAAAACAGACAAATTTCAAAAAATGGACACAGAAGCCTCAAGGTGTAAGGCTTTAGACTTTGATCTGTTGGAATGGCAAAGGTTGAAATGTCTACAAATGTCATGGAATAGGGACTATAATATTTGATAGAAGTCAATCTTAGGGGTCAATTCTGATAATGGTAGCAAGAGTTCTAAACTATCTAGTACTAATTCCAAGACATTAACCAAAGAATGTGACCATCCAATCTTAAGGGTTCTCACTGGACCTAAAGGACCTTATTCCAGAGTCCATTGGGGTATACCTAATGCCAAGTAATCCTCATATCTCCCATCTCTAACCACACTCTTAGCTATGGCTATAGCCGTTTTGTTTCTACTTGAGGGAATCAACCTGAAGTAGTTGTGGAAACGTTCTGTCATCAAAGAGATTCTACTGGTCCATGTTTGGTACTTTGGCCAGCGAGATGGCTCCATGATGGCCTTGTATGTGGTTTGATTATCTATTTCCACAATAATTTCCACAATACGGAGGTCACTCAGCATTGACATAACCCTTACTTAGAGATGGTATCTGCTACTCAATCTTTCCTTGACTGCTAAGACTCCTGAGACTGCCCTACAAAGGAACACAACAATTTTCTTCGGAGTTTTGAGTTTCCATATTTGCTTTTTAAAGAGTCGCAAAGTGTTGACAATGCTTGTTGGGGAGTTGAAGTCATTGTGTGTGTTGCGAGAAGATAACCATTCTTGATTGTGTATTCTCCNGGGGGGGGGGGGGGGGGGGGGTTCCAGAATCCTGAAAGCATCCGTAGTTAAGAAGGTATCAAGGACTTTGACTTGGTTCCACTCCCCGTTAGATATCAGGTCTACCACCTTGTGGTTAAATTAAAACTGACTTCTCTGTTGATAAAAGGATGTGGATGGTTGTGAAATATCCAATTGGTCGTCCACACAAATGTATCTTTGCTCTCCCCACTTTGTCTAATCAGACCCTTGGTTAGAAGGTTTTTCCCATGGCAAATGCTTGTCCAGGCATAGGAGGGACGAATATAGTTTGAGCTGCTTAGGAAGTCCCCATTATTGTAGTACCTTGCTTTCAAGGCCCTTGCCAGCAACGTTTCTGCTAGTCTTATTAATTTCCATGCCTGTTTGGCCAGCAATGCTTGGTTGAAGTGCTCAGTGTCTTTAAAACCCAGTCCCCCTCCCTTTTTCCTTCTACACATATGTTTCCATGGCACCCACAAAATCTTTTTCCTGTCTTTAGATGATCTCCACCAATACTGGATCATCGCACTTGTGATCTTTTGGCATTGTGTTTTAGACAATCTGAAGCATGACATTGCGTATACTTGAAATGCCATTGCGACGGCTTTAAGCATAATTTCTTTACCCCCAATGATAAAGTTCTGTCATGCCAATTATCTATACTTCCTTGTAATTTCTCCATGATATAATCAAAGATTTTTGGTTTAGAACCTCTAAAACATTCAGGAAGGCCGAGGTATTTGCCAATACCATGGTCCATTCGAATCTGCAAGACAATTTTAAGTTGTGTTCTTGTGTCTCTTGGAACATCTTTCCCAAAAGCAAGTGAGGATTTGTCAAAGATGATGCTTTGTCCAGAGAGCCTCTCATAAATATCTAAGCATGACTTGAGGGTTCTTGCTTCTTGTAGTGTGGCTTTGCATATGAAAAGACTGTCATCCGCATATAACAGATGTTGTATGGTTGGTCCTTGATTGTTGAAAGATATTACAGAGAGGCTCTTATCTTGTATTGCCTGTTGCGTGATATGTACTTGACCTTCGGTCCCAAGGAAGAATAAGAAAGGGGATAATGGGTCGCCTTAGAGTAGCCCTCTGTTCAGAGCTATGAAGCCATATGGTTAACCATTAATAAGGACCGAGTATTTAACCGTTGAAATACTAAACATGGTCATTTCCACCCAGTCCTTGCTAAAACTCAATTTGGTAAGGATTGCCTCAAAATAGCTCCATTCCATTCTATCATATGCTTTGGAGAGGTAAGTCTTGAAAACCATGAAGTCTTGTCTTGCTTTTTTATCCGTATTAAGATAGTGCATTAGTTCATGTGCTATTAGCACATTGTCCATGATAAGTCTCCCATAAGTGAATGCTCCTTGGGTCTCTGAGATAAGCTGAAGTAGAATCCGTTGTAACCTTTTAGCCATTATTTTAGATACAATATTATAGATCATGGAGCAAAGACTTATTGGTCTGAAATCTTTTATTTCCTTTGGATTATGATGTTTTGGGATCAGAGCAATATGCGTGTAGTTCCAATCTTCCGGGAGTGCCTTATTCTTGAAAACATCTTGGACTTCGGACGTCACTTTATATCCTACAATATTCCAATATGTTTAGAAGAAAAAGCTTGTCATGCTATCAAGACCTGGTGCACTATCTCCTCTAATACTAAAGACTACTTCTTCCACTTCAGCTGGATTGACTTGACTCATTAACTGATCATTCATACTCCATGTGAATTTTTGTTGGAGATTCTTTAGGCTGTGTGTGAAGCCAATGCGTTTTGTGGATTTAAAGAGGTCCCAAAAATAGCTCGCTGTGATGTTTCCTTTTGAGCCTTTGGTTGTTCTTATGAGCCCATTTTTATCCTGAAGGTTGTGCATTCTGTTCTTAATTCGTTTGTAGTTTACGAATTTGTGGAATAAGCTTGTGTTTTGGTCTCCCTGAATGAGCCATCTCTCTTTTCCTTTTTGTTTCCATTATAATTCCTCTTCCATGTAGTAGGAAGTTAATTCTGCCTTCAGGTGTGCTATAGTTTGTTGGTTTGGAGTTGCTTTTGTGACCTCCAGTTCAAGTTTTTATCTAATTCTATCTACATGCTCCATTTTCTTCTGGAGGTTCTTTTTCTTCCATTGAGATATTGCTCGTCTGCATTCCGCAACATAGTCCGTGGTGTTGTTCCTTGTGTCGTGGGCTCTAGTCCTCCAGGCTTGGGATATTAGGTCCATGAAACCTTTTCTTCTCGTCCAGCGTTTGTCAAAACAGAATCTAGACATGAACTTCGAGTTGTCGAACATGATGGTGGTGTAGAGGGGTCTATAGTCTGAGCCCATGATAGGTAACTAGGCCGTTGTTGTTCTAGCAAAGTTTAAGAGCCAATCTGCGTTACCATAGCTGCGGTCGAGCCTGCATTGGACCCATGAGTTGTTTCTGTTACCCATCCATGCGTAGTGTGGGCATGTACTATTGATTTTGTGTAAACCACTGTTTCTCAGGAAATACCTGAAATGGTAGAAGGATCTTTCTGACCGTATTATCCCTCCCTTTTTGTGCTCATTGGAGTAAATCTCAATGAGTCTCCTATTAGGAACCAAGGGTTTGTTTCGTTATCTCCTAGGATTTGGATATTAGTCCACAAATATGGTCTCAGATGCGGTATGGGGTTACCATAAACAAAAGCGATGTCCATAGTTTTATTCCCCAAAGCGCAGGTTACATCAATATAGTTTTGCAGCTGTAATTGATGTGTAGACTGATTTGTTCTTTCCATAGTAGGGCTAATCCTCCGCTCAAGCCCTGAGGCTCCTCCGTGTGTAAATGGTCATATCCTGTCCAGCCTTGGATTGCTTTAATGTGAATATGCTCATTCTTTGTTTCCATGAGGAACATAATGTCTGGAAATAAGTTCCTTCTTATTTTCTTTAGGCGTCGAACTGTCAAGGTGCTCCTCACTCCTTGACAGTTCCAACTCAATATACTCATTTGTTATTGGGTGGCTTCAGGGGAGTCACCATACCTAGTTCTGAAGGGGGTTAAGCAGGGTTAAGGAGCTTGTGTGATCTATGTTAGTTTTCTATTTTTTTTAGGAGTATTGGCGTATTGTCCTGTTCTTTTGTTGAGGTTATGTAGCGTATTGCAGGACTAAATCTAAGTTATTCCCCATTTCTTGATCTTATGAGCTTTTGGGTTGTGTCCAGTCTTCATTTTTGGTTGAAAACCATTCCGTTTGGTTTGGTCCTGATCATTAGGATTTGATCTTTTAAGGCCGTTTGTTATGTTTGGGAGACCTTCTTAAACTCTAACACTTATTCCTTTTCCTTTTCCTTTATGCTTGTCTGTCCACTCCAAAGGGGGAAGGTTTGTATTAATATTTAAGTTTGGCTCTTTAGTTCCCCGATCATATTCCTGTTATGGTGTTTGTGCTTCCTCATGTTCTATCAGTTCATCATTAACTCTGTTTTGAGTTTGATGGCTGGAGTCATGCCTTGTAGATTTCTCGGGGTTTGCTTTCTGGCCACATTGTTCCATTCAGTTATCCTTACTATGCGTCATGGCTCTGTAGGCTGTGCAGATGTTTCTAACACACTCAAAATCTACTTTAGCTGTTAATGTTTCTCCGGAGGGAATTCAAACTTGTCTTGAGTTTCTTACTAGGTGGTTTATGTCAAACAAGATTTTCACTCGGACATAGGACTGAAGGTGAGTTTTGTTTGGATCAAGATCCATTTCCAAAACTTCACCTATGGAATTAGCTATGGCTGCGAAAGTATCTTGTTAGGTTTTTCTCCCTAAATTCCTTATCTAGACGAGCTATAATAAAGCCCCAATTTTCAAAGTTCCATAGCCTAAACTGGAGGATTTCCTCTAGATCCTTTTCCGATTGGAATCAGAATTGGAGAGAGTCTCTACCTAGTTCCGTTGCATTAATTCTATTATGTAATCTCCAAATCCTAGGTTTTCCCATAATTATTCTAGCTATGTTCTGAGCATCGGGAATCACGAGTTTACCAATGATTGTGCGTTTATCCTCTGAAATGTTGTGGTACTTGCCGAAGCTTGGTAGATCAATCACCGAATCTTCTTATATGTCCATTGCCCTCATTTCCTCCACTAAGTGTCGCTCCATGATGAGAGCTAGGGAAGTTGAATTCTTACAGAATTTCAGACTTTCTTGACTTGGATGTGTGATCAGGGTAGTACTTATCAAAGCTCTTTGTACCGATAATTAGGAGCGGGGAATTTGGAGTCGTTGCACCAGGAGGGGATATTGCTGGGTAGCCCAATGAGAGGATGATCTCTGTGAAGAAATTATCATCGGAAGGAGATGATCATCGGGAAAAAATTATCGCTGGGAGGGACGGTTGTTTTTTAATCAAACGAAGAAGAAATTGGAGCTATTTGTTCTATAATAAATTGTTTAATTATATGATACCCTATTTACTTATGGAAAAATGGTCATTAAAATACTAAATTTTTGCATTTTTGCCAAAAGAAAAATCACAACAATCTCTTGACCTAGCCATTTTGATACTCAATTAAGTCAAATTTAACGAGCTCAAACTCTGTTAAAAGAACGTTAAAACTCACATTAATGACAGATGAAAAAAAAGCTGCGTTTAATACTAAAGAAGGACCACCTTTGAATTTCCCAAATCAGCTTCCATGAACCCAAATTTTTGACTTTGATTGTTAGCATCTTCTATCTCTTCTCTCTTTTGATCATCTCTTTAATTTCTTCCACTGTTCTCAATCTTTCAGTCATAATCAAAACCCTATTATCTTCTTGTACCATGAGTTCAAAATTGGAGAGCTTCAATGGTGGTTTGGTGGGCAGATGTGGAATTACCTATCAAGTGTGTGTGTGGTTGTGAGGTGAAGAAGTACACATCGAAGAATTAATGCATGAGGAAATTGAGGAGCTGAGCTGAAGTTTGACACATTTGAGAATTTAAGCGCAAAGTTTAATGCTATTGAGACTAAGGTAAATAAGCTCAAAATAAAGCTTGATTTTACGAAGAATTGGAAGTGAGAAGTCAAATTGTATGGACAAGGGTAAGAACAAAACTTTAATCGGAAAGCACAGATCTAAACGCTTGACTTGTTTTATTAATATAATTTTTTTTAAAAGTCTTATATCACTTGGTTTCAACACTTCACCAACACAAAACGAAAGCCTCAACACTCAACTAATGATTGCTAGAGTTTTTCCTCTCAAACCTTAAACTAAACTTCCCCAAAAGCTCTAGAGTGTTAGGCGGCCACGCCAACCTTCCTAGCCTTTTTATAAAGCATACAGCAAACCCTACAATCACCCAAATCTCTCGAAATAGAAATTCATAAGATATGTCAAATTTCTATTTCTGCTTGACAACGATCTGTTGTTTCTTGTCAACAACTCCATGTTATGAACCTAACCTTGACCAGCAAGTTTCCGTCCAGCTCAGCTAAAATCTTTCAAATCTCCCCGAAATAGAAATTCTCTTGATAAGGAATATTTCTTTTTATTCACAACAACTTGACTTTTCTTCAAATAGATAACTTGACATTTTGCTGATCTGTTCCTCGTCCAGCTCGGCAACTCGTCCAGCTCAGCAAAGTGATATGTGTATTAGTTACTTGTCTCCAGACAGCCATTTGTCTCCACAGTCTTGGATCTCAAATCCATGCATCTTCAATCACCCCCTTATTAGCTCATTTTGATAATCAAACACCTCATTGTACCTGTTCAAAATAGAACATGGACAAACACTCCACAAGGTACATGCTGATAAAACTTAATGACAAAATTAGTTTAAAAATCAAACAAAATAGCTAATCTTCTAAGCTCCCCCATGATCAAGCAGAGTCTTCTCTCTCAGTTTGATGTCACAACTAAGTTAAAAATCATATAGGCATACAATGAGAAAATAATCAACTCTATCTGAAGACCCTTGATATGTCGCATTTAATTTTGGCCAAAAGCAATGAGCCTTTACTGTAACATGTTTGTCATAAGACAAGCCAAACGAACAAAGATATATTGCATACAGTCGAGTAGCCCACAAGGATTAGAGGACTCAAAAATTCAGAATAATGTTAGTGACCCAAGCCAGTATCAAAACATGTGAACATAAACCAAATTAATACAGGAATTTTAACTTTATGCTTAATAACGTGAAATATATACCTGTGGAAATCCTCACATCGAGCTAGGCAACGAGCAGACAGAAACAAGGTTTACAGAGAAGACCATCACACAACTAATGTTAGAATTTTACATCATATAAGCGGTTGGCTCCTATGGCAAGTCTTTCACTAAACATACCTTTATTCCATGTATTTTGTAGCACTCAGTTTATGTTACTGTAAGATAGGCAGCTGGAATTTCCTTTGGAGAGACAGCATATTTGGTACACACATCATAGAGAACAAATCATTGCTTTCCCTTTGGCTTATGCTCATTGTTCAGAAGATAGAACACATATATCACTTGACTTCTCAATTTAGTGTTTGTCTCACAAGTCACTGTGTCATGTTAGGACACAGTACTGTATCAGAGGTATCACTTGACTTCTCAATCAGCTGATGCAATTGCTTTTCTCAGCTCTTTGACCTCCTGTTCTATAGCAGCACAGTCCTTTATACACAACCTACACAAAACGGCATGGGAGGCCGTTGTTTCCACAGTGTGCAGAACCAAGTATGTACCATTAACTCGTTCGAAGTAAGTTGCACAATTGACATCTAAGACATGTACATGTCTACCCTTTACATACTCGAGTGTGATAATTAGATTTCACAAACACCAATACAATATCTTGATTAAATAAATCGATTAAAATATAAGGGTTTTGTGAAAATATCACCTAGTTGGAGTTCAATGTTCACATGATCGATAATGACTAGTTTCTCCTCAACTAGCTCTCGAATAAAATGATGTCTAATCATGATATGTTTAGTTCGAGAATGCAACACATGATTCTTAGCAATATTTATGGCACTTTGATTATCACAATGAATAAGTAAAGGTTCACAGGGAGTACCATAGTCACCAGCCATCTGTTTCATCCACAGAAGTTGTGTACAACAGCTACCAAGAGCAATGTACTCAGCTTCCGCTGTGTATAGAGAGACATTGTTTTGCTTCCTGCTTAGCCATGAGATCAGATTAATTCCCATGAAGAAACAAAATCCACAAGTGCTTCTTTTGTCATCCAATGAACCTGCCCAATCTGCATCACAATATCCAACCAAACTGCTGCTTGTGTCTTTGGTGAAGTAAATACCCAAGCTGGTAGTGCTTTTCACATACTTGATCATCCTCTTAACAGCCAGAAGATGTGACTTCTTTGGTTTAGCTTGATACTGAGCACATACTCCTACATTGTAAAACAAATCCGGACGACTAGCTGTGAGATACAGCAAACTTCCAATCATACCTCCGGAGAGCTTTTCATCCACAACTTCACCTGTTTCATCTTTTGGGAGCTTCTCTGTAGAAGCCGTAGGTATTCTAGATACCTTTCTTGATGACAGATGAAAACGTTCTACTAGGTTTTTTGCATACATGCCCTGAGTAACGAAGATTTCCTCATCTGTCTGTTTCACTTGGAAGCCTAGAAAGTACCTCAGTTCACCACACATGCTCATTTCGAATTCCTCAGTCATGACTCTAACAAAGTCGTTTACCAAATTTTGTTTCGTAGATCCAAACACAATGTCATCCATATAGATCTGCAATACCATGAAGTCTGATTCAGAAACTTTAATGAACAGTGTCTTGTCAACATTTCCACGAGAATATCCATTATCTGTCAGAAACGTTGCCAACCACTTGTACCAAGCTCTAGGAGCCTGTTTCTGACCATACAGAGCCTTACGGAGCTTTAATACCTATTCGGGATAATCTAGATCTTCAAATCCTTTAGGTTTTTCTACATACACTTCTTCTTGCAGCCAACCGTTCAAGAAAGCACTTTTAACATCCATTTGATAGAGCTTGAAATTTTTCTTTCAAGCCAGCCCTAGTAAGAATCTGATTGATTCGAGTCTTGCCACCGGTGCAAAAGTTTCATCAAAGTCAATCCCTTCCACTTGTGAGTATCCTTGTGCCACCAGACAAATTTGTTGCGTACCACAACCCCGTTTTCATTAATCTTGTTTTTGAAATCCACTTAGTGCCAACAATATTTACACCTTCTTGTCTTGGCACCAATTCCCACACATTGAGCCTTCGGAAATTCCCTATCTCATCCTGCATCGATTCAATCCAGAATTCATCATGAAGAGCCTCCTTGTGGGGTTTTGATTATGTTACTAAAACAAAATAGGCAAATTGAACTAGCTCTGTATCCTTTCCCCCTCTCCCACAAGCTGTTTAAAATTTATCTATTTTCCTCTTGTGACTCTTCCACTATGCAGCTCTCCAATCACATCTTTCTTGAAGTCGTTTCTATGAACTTCCTAATTAGCATGTATCTGATCAGGTGTATGTGTTTCAGATTTTGACACATACGTTTGTGGTTGTTGTTCCTTGGAGGTAATGGGAAGAATTTCAAGCAACGTTGAGAATGAATCATCAAATACAACATTCAATGTCTCTTAAACAACCAGAGTGCATTTGTTGTATACTCGAAATGTTGTGCTACTCCCTGGATACCCAAGAAACATATCTGTGTCACTTTTGGAGTCAAACTTCCCAAGATGATCTTTATCATTTAAGATATAGCAGACACATCCAAATACATGGAAGTAGCTAACAATTGGTGGTTTACCTTTCCATAGTTCATACGTAGTCTTGTTCATACCTTTACGAACATACACCATGTTGTTGATGTAACATGCAGTGTTGATAGCTTTTGCCCAAAGAACTCTTTCTCAGTCACCAATGTGTTGTTCTTCTCCTTTAGCTCAACTAGGTTTTTACACATAATCAGCATTTCATCAGGAGGAGACAAGCCTAAGTCTTCCTCATCTTATGTATCCTCATCAGTATCCGAATTTTGTACAGCATAATTGATAAGTGTTTGACCTTCATTTTCATCTCCAAGCACATCATTGTTGTCATTCAACGTCTCAACTATACTGAAGGTTG
Source organism: Lepidium aucheri (assembly GCA_900406435.1). Classification (NCBI taxonomy): domain Eukaryota; kingdom Viridiplantae; phylum Streptophyta; class Magnoliopsida; order Brassicales; family Brassicaceae; genus Lepidium; species Lepidium aucheri. The sequence continues at coordinate 16,795 of OVBA01000668.1, read as the reverse complement.
CAAAATAAGACTCCAGATCATTGTCAGCATCCTCATCATCTGTGTCACTTTCACTCCAACTTACCAGGGCATTCTTGTCCTTCCGTTTAATATTCCAACACACTCCGACTTCATATGACCATATCCTTGACATTCAAAACACTTAAGAGTCATCTTTCTTCTGATAGTTAGACAGTCTGCTTTGAAGTGTCCAAACCCTTGACACTCAAGACATTGTTTGTCAGACATTTGTTGGACTTTATCATTGGTCTGTCTGACTGATACATTATTGTCCCTTTTTTGTCATCTTTCGAATTTTCTGAGATGCTTCTTTACTATCAATCCCACTTGATCTTCCAGATCAACTATTTGTGATTTTGAATTTTCTTCAGCCAACAGAGCAACTCCTTTTCCATGATGTGGTTTGACTCCCTTGTTAAGTTGAGTCTCATACGCCTGCATCATTCCAACTACCTGTGCAAAACTCATGTTGACCGAGTTCTGAGTTACTTCAAGAGCAGATCGATGTCCATGGAAACTTTGATGGAAAATTGTGCAGGAATTTCTTAACTAGTTTCTTGTCTTTGTAGATTTTACCCAACATTAGGGCTTTGTGAGAAAGAGTGCTGAGCCTGTTGCTGAAGGCTTGTATCATCTCATGCTCATCCATCAAAAAAGCCTCAAACCGGGTGGCTAGCATATAGAACCTTGTTCGTTTTACACTAGATGTTCTTTCAAATGACACCTACAATATATTCCATGCCTCTTTAGCCGCTGTGCAACCTTGTATTTGATTAAATTGATTTGGAGCCAAAGTATTGAATATCGTCGACAGAGCCTTGGAGTTGTATTTCGACTCAGCCGTCTCTTCGGCTGTCCAACTTTTCCTTGGTTTTGGTACAAATTCCTCACCATTTTTCACTATTGGTGGTGTCCATCCATCCGCGACAGCTACCCATGCCTCTTCATCGATAACTTTGATGTTTTGTTTGATCTGAACTTTTCACTTACCAGAATTATTTGGATCCAATACTAATGGCTCACGAACTGTCATGAACTTCTGTTTCACTTCCATACTTTCTGCCGAACCACACCTCATTTGGTTAGCTGACTGGCTCTGATACCAATTGAAATTGTATGGACAAGGGTATGAACAAAACTTTAATTTGAAAGTGCTGATCCAAACGCTTGACTAGTTTTATTAATATTAAATTCTCTTCAAAAGTCTTATATCAGTTGGTTACAACACTTCACCAACACAAAAAAAAGCTTCAACACTGAACTAAGGATTGCTAGAGTTTTTCCTCTCAAACCTCAAACTAAACTCTCCCAAAATCTTTAGAATGTTAGGCGGCCACGCCAATCCTCCTATCCTTTTAATAAGGCCTACAACAAACCCTAGAATCACCCAAATCTTTTCGAAATGGAAACACACAAGATATGTCAAGTTTTCATTTCTGCTTGACAGCGATCTGTTGTTTCTTGTTACCAACTCCATGTTATGAACTTAACTTTGACCAGCAAGTCTCCGTCCACCTCAGCTAAAATCTTCCAAATCTCTCCAAAATAGAAATTCTCTTAATAAGGAACATTTCATTTTTCTTCACAATAACAAACTTGACTTTTCTTCATAAAGACAACTTGACATTTTGCTGATTTGTTCCTCGTCCAGCTCAGCAAGTATTATGTGTATAAGTTATTTGTCTCCAGACAGCCATTTGTCTCCACCGTCGTTGACCTCAAATCCACAGCATCTTCAAGAACAACGTTAGAGATGATAAAGATTCTATGCTTTTGCTTTTTGTGTGTTGTGATTGCCATATTTCTTGTCTGATGAATAATCTTTGTAATTGTGATCAATAACAGACTCTTGTTTCCAACAAGTCGTTTTGAAGTAGTGTATTAGAAGAGAGTTTCAAATCAAATGTAATTGTGATCGAAAAAAGTGTAAACATGATTGATAAATAAGCACAAGTAACAAAAACAGATTAACATGAGCATAATTCTGAACGACACAAGCAACAAACAAAAGCAACATCACAAGTCTCGAAATAATTAGTAAACGCATCACTTCTTTTACCAAAAAAAAAAAAAAAACATCACAAGTCTGGAAATTGAAGCAACAAAAGCAAACTTAAGCTTTATCACAAGTCTAGAAATTGATAATTTCCCACTTCTTCACCTTTCACAACGTTTGAACTAATCCACTGAGGATCTACCCCCTACTCATTTGATAAATCTGTCCATTTTGCTTGGGGATTGAATTGGGGCTTTTCGTTTGGCTTTATTCTTCATTCTCGGTATCTCAATTTTTTCGAAGTTTCAAAGCCTTTGTTCTAAGCGGTGTTTCAATTTGGGATTTCCTAGCCTTTTCCTTAGCAAAATTTTGATTTGTTCACAGTCTTCTTCGTTAATTCTTTTTTCTTTAGAGTCTTCTTCGTGAATTCTTTCTTGATTTAGAGTCTTCTTCGTGAATTCTTTCTTGCTAATTAGAGTCTTCTTCGTGAATTCTTTCTTGCTTTAGAGTCTTCTTCGTGAATTCCTTCCTTATTATTTATTAAACGCAGCGTCTTGTCTGTTTGTCATAACGACTAACGTGAGTTAAACGTCTTGTTAACAGAGTTTGAGTTTCGTTAAAGCTGACTTAATTGGGTATTAAATTGGTTAGGTCAACAGATTGTTGTGTTTTTTTGGCTAATCGAAAATTCAATATTTTTTGGCAAAAACATGAAAATTCATTATTTTAGTGACCATTTTCTCATTTACTTATTGTACCATCTTAGTTATATATGTATATAGAATCGGTTAGTGTGGTTAATGAACTGATTAGAATAACATTTTCGTTATGTCAATTGTATATAAACACCAATTGTAATTATATTCTGATTCATTAATGAGAAAATGGAAAGATTGGGCAAATACAGAATATCGTTGTCTCTATTTCTATTACAACTGAAATAGTATCAGAGCTTTCTTCTACTCTTTTACTCTGATTTCTTTGTTGATTTTTCTTATTTTTTCAAATTGAGCTCAGATTTCGTTATCTCTTGCTTCAATTCTCTAAATCGCCATCAATTTAAGCTTTGATTTAAGCTACAATGGTGCGGAAAGCTGCAAAGCTCGAGCTCGAACTCAAGAGAAAGCAGATGATAATTTCGAACATCGGATTCAACATACGAACTCATTATCTAAAGATCTGGAAGCTCTAAACTTTAAACATCGACAACTGTAACAATCTGTTCTTCATGAGAAATCTGCTGCCTCACAAGCTCTTGTTGAATCGTTCGATAGTTCTCACAATCCATTTTTCGTCCACTTTGCGGATCATCCAAGTCTGTTAATCGTAACTCATATTCTAGATGGAACAAACTACCATAATGGTCAATTGCTATGAGAATAAGTTTAGATACGAAGAATAAACTTAGTTTTGTTGATGGATCTCTTCCTCGACCTTTGGAAGATGATCGATCATTCAAAATCTGGAGTCGCTGTAATAGTATGGTTAAGTCGTGGCTGTTGAATGTTGCTAGTAAGGATATCTATGGTAGTATTCTGTATTATCAAGATGCTGCTGAGATGTGGGATGATTTGTTTGAACGATTCAAGGTGAACAATCTACCCTGGACTTATCATCTTGAACAGGCAGTGATGTCTCTTAAACAGGGGGAATTAGATCTTTCTGCTTACTACACTCAGAAGAAGACCTTATGGGAACAATTAGCAAACACCCGAGTTACTCTAGTTAAGAAATGCAATTGTGATTAGGTCAAGGAGCTGTTAGAAGAAGCAGAGATAAGCCGTGTGATTCAGTTTCTTATGGGATTGAATGATAATTTCAATAATATCAGAGGTCAAATTTTGAACATGAAGCTGAGACCAGGATTGAGTGAGGTATATAATATGCTTGATCAGGATGGAAGTCAGAGATCAGTTGGATTGCATAAACCAACTCCTTTACATTCAGATTTTCAAGCACAATTGGTTCAAGATGATTCTCATAAGATATTATTGGCATATGGTGGGACAAACAAACCGAAATGTTCTCACTGCTTGAAATTTGGACACACTGTTGACAAGTGCTACAAACTACACGGTTATCCTCCAAGACATCCTAAAGGCAAGAAATCTAAAGAAAATACAGGATCTGGTACAATTGCAGCTGTTATTTCTTCAGAGTTAAACATTACTTCAACTTCAGAGGATAATGACAGGCTGTCTACAAATCAGATTCAGTCTTTGATCTCTTATCTGTCTTCCAAGCTTTAGGCTTCTGGTATTACAACACATTTCAAAACCAATTGCTTCTACTTTTAAAACCATACCGAATATCAATCAGATATCTGGTACTTCCTTCAATTTTTCTTGTTCATCTTTCTATGACATGATAGCCAGTTCTATATCTCAGAAAAATGGAATGTGTCTTAGAACTTGGGTTATAGATTCTTGGGATAGTCATCATGTTACTCACAATAGACATTTATATACTAGTTTCCAACCTTTGAAAAATAAGTCAGTCACTTTACCAAATGGGATTACTATGAAAATGGAAGGTGTTGTCTACTTTCAACTGTCTGATGTTCTCTCTTTACACAATGTTTTGTATGTACCTGAGTTTCATCTCAATATGTTGAGCGTGCGTACCTTTACTAAAGATCACAATGTTAACTTTGTTTTCACACATGATTCTTGCGTTATCCAGGGTCTTACTCGGGAATTGACGATTGGTCAAAGTGATCTATTTGGAAACCTTTATATTCTAAGTCTAGATAATAGTCCTGCTTACAAGTCTGTTTCAGGTACTTCTCTTAATACTGTTACAACTGATAGTTCTTTATGGCATAATCAATTAGGTCATCCATCTTTGTCTCAGATCGATATGTTACTTGATACTTTAGACTTATCAAAAGCAAAACAATAAGTTTCTAATAAACATTGTCATGTTTGTCATTTGTCTAAACAAAAGCAGTTGCCATTTCTTACTAGACATAACATTTACAGTAAACCGTTTAAATTAGTTCATATAGATACTTGGGGTCCTTTCTCTATCCCAACTATTGATGGATTCTAATATTTCTTGACTGTTGTTGATGATCATAGTCGTGCTACTTGGGTGTTTTCGATGAAATGCAAATCTGATGTGTTAACTATCTTCCCCGATTTTTTGAACATGGTTGAAACTCAATATAATACTAAGGTTTGTAGTGTTAGATCAGATAATGCTAATGACTGAAGTTTAATGAGTTGTTTCTAGAAAAGGGTATTAAAGCTTTCCATTCTTGTCCTGAAACTCCTCATCAGAAATTTGTTGTAGAGAGAAAACATCAGCATTTGTTGAATGTAGCTAGAGCTTTGATGTTTCAATCTTGAATCCCTTTGGATTACTGGGGTGATTGTGTTCTCACTGCCATATTTCTTATTAATCGTTTAACTTCTCCTGTTATTGTTAATAAAAGTCCCTATGAGATACTCACGTCGAAATCTCCTGATGTTCTTAGAACTTTTGGCTGTTTATGTTACAAATCAACTTCTCAAAAGGGTACAACTAAGTTTGATCCTCGGGCTAGAGCTTGTGTTTTTCTAGGGTATCCAATAGGCTATAAAGGGTATAAGGTGTTAGATTTAGAGACACATTCCATCTCTATTTCTAGACATGTCTTTTTTATAAGGATATCTTTCCTTTTGGTTCTGTTCTACATCAAAAGCTACCAAAGAATTATTTCCTCATATCACTTCTTACCTTCAAAACTCGATAATTTATTTGCGCTAGTGCACTCATCTTCTGATGGTCATTTACATCATAATGCACCATCTTCTATGGCTCTCATTCCTTCTGAATCCAAGTCACAAAGGCAGAGAAAACTACCGAGTCATTTGCATGATTTTCATTGTTATAATACTAATACTCTTAATTCTCATAGTAAACTGACCTCTCCATATCCAGTCGCCAATTATACTTCTTATTCATATCTATCTGAATCCTTTCGTTCTTTCATTACCACCATCACAAAAATCCCAATACCACAAAATCATTTAGAGGCTTTGGTTGATCAGATGTGGTGTGATGCTATGAGTTTGGAAATTGGTGCTTTTTAGAGAACATGTACTTGGTCTATTTGTGAACTTCCTGAAGGCGAAAAGGCTGTAGGTTGCAGGTGGATCTTTACTATCAAATATAATGCAGATGGTAGTATTGAGAGATTTAAAGCTAGGCTTGTCACCAAAGGCTATACCCAGCAAGAAGGCATTGATTTTCTGGATACTTTTTCTCTAGTTGCTAAGTTAGCCACAATCAAAATTCTTCTTGCACTTGCTCCTAAATTGAATTGGTCCTTGCATCAACTTGATATATCTAACGCCTTCCTCAATGGAGACTTAGATGAAGAGATATATATGAAGTTACCTCCAGGTTATGCACAAATTTAGGGGGAATCTGCTTCTCAAACAGTAGTCTGTCGTCTTCACAAATCAATTTATGGACTCAAGCAAGCTTCCAGACAGTGGTTTCTGAAATTTTCTGAGACATTGATTAAACTTGATTTCTGTAAATCCAAATCCATCAACTTTTATCCTTTATATCCAATAGGATATCTCAAGAAAGTACAAGCACGAGCTCTTGGTTGAAACTTGTGGCATTTAACTGGAGATGTAGATCCATAACACAAGCATCCATATGTCCTTAACTGATCAAAACATGAGCTTTACCAATGAGTACCTCGATGTCTTATTGGAAAGCAATGGAGAAGGTGTTTGATTAAAAAGGAATACTACAATCAATACACAATCTCCCCAATAGATCAAAGGAACATAAGACTGAAACATTAAAGCTCGAGCCACATTCAAAATGTGTTGATGTTTTCTTTCAACAATAGAATTATACTATGGGGTTTCAGGGCATAAATGATATGAGACAATACCCTTTTCTTGATAAAAACTTCTAAACTTCAGTTCAAGAGCATTGTCTGGTCTAACAGATTTGATTGTAGTATTGTATTGCTTCTCAACTTGTTGTACAAAGGCATGAACAACTGTAAGAACTTCAGATTTGTTATGCAGTAAGAAAAACCATGTTCCCCTTGAATGATCATCAACTACTGTTAAAAAGTTCTTATAACCTTCAACTGTTTTAACTGAGAAAGGACAATAAATGTCAAATTACAAAGAGTATTTGATGAAGGAAAAGATAGCTTCTTATGTTTTGCCAAGTGACAATCATGGCAGTAACAGCTATTCTTATTCTTATGTCTTGTGGTTCCTAAAGATTGTACCCAAACGTGCAATAATGGGTGACCAAGCCTCTTGTGCCAAGTTCCAATATCCACTGTAGCATTGATTGAAATAGATGAAGTTTCATTCTCCAGAACATAGAGGTTCCCAAGTCTTTTACCATGACCAATCGTCAACCCCTTGATACGATCCTGAATGATGCACAAAGTTTCATCAAATATGGAACGACAGTGAAGATCATCAACATTAGTACTAACACTAAGTAAATTAATTCGAAATTCATAAATATATATAACATTATGCAGGATAATGTTTCTATTAATCTGAACTGTACCAACACCAATTATTCCAACAATAGAACTTGTTGGGAGATGAACTGAACTGGTGATTGTTGTATAAGGGAAGTAAAAAAACTAGGATCATGAGCTACATGATGTGTAGCTCTAGAATCTATGATCCATGATTACAGAGAAAGACTATGTTGTGATACTGTGAGGACTCCAATAAATTTGTAGGTAGAGTTAGAGAAACTAATACCAGAATTTGCTGCATTGACTTTAGAAATACTAGCTTCTACAGGTGCACATTGAGGCTGAGATTGAGGTTGCAACTTAGAGCAATGAACTGTTGTATTTGATATTTTGAAAGATTTCCTATCACTCCTTCAAGATCTAGAGGAGATGATGGTGTTTCTGATGAAGTAATAGTAACAACAAGTGGATGAAATTGCTTTGAGTTAGCTTGTTTAGCAGCTGGTTTTCCTTTGTGAGAATATCCAGCTGGATAACCATGTTTATTGTGACATCTATCCACTAGATGTCCCAACTTATTGCAGAATGAGAAAACTGGTTTACCTTTATTAGGACCAAGACTGAACATAGCAGAGAGTTGAATCTTCACGAGCCACATAAGAAGAGTCTGATTGTGACATCTAAATCACAGATGCGGGTGTGATAGTGTTCGAGATATTATTTTGACTATCATCTTGATTGAGTATGGTATATACCTCTACCAAAAAAGGTAAACCTTCTTTCATGATAATTTGTCTTCGAATTACTGCATAAAAATCATTAAGTCCTGCAAAAAACTTAACAATCTGAGCTCTCTGTACTTTCTGTTGCATCTTCACAGCTTTACCACATGTACAAGGAACATCTGTCTCCTTTATATTATCCAAATTACCCCATAAGGTCTTCAATGTTGTATAATAATCAGATAGAGATAAAGCACCTTGAAGAAGATCTTGAATCTCTTGTAATAGATTGATAGTCATTGGCAAATTTGTCATGTGAAATATGCCATGAAGATCACTCCAAATATCTGAAGCGCAAGGCAAACGAAGTATACTACGGTAGATCTAAGGTGAAACATAATTCAGAATCCATGATTTAACCATGCTATCACAACTAGACCAAGTTCCAAACTGAATATCAGTTTCCAGCGGAGGAGAAACTGAAACCTTAACAAAACCAAGTTTATTCTTAGCATTCAATGTTATTCTCGTAGCTTCATTACAATCTTCGTAATTAGTTCCATCAAGATGAAGTGATATCAATTGCAAACCTGGATGATAACGTGATTGAGTTGGATCATTGGATTTAGGCATCATCATCGCTCGTGAAGCTCTTGGAGCTGAAATCGCACTCACGGGAGGAAGAATCATAGAACAATCGCCATTATCAGAAGATTGCATCACCTTTTTTGAAGTTGAACTCATCGGAGTTCGTAAACGAGCTGATTGACGTAGAGCTTTCAGAGAAACTATTTTCAGAAGAGATTTGAGAAAATGATAAGCAAAATGAGCTCAAAACAAGCTTGGATTTGAGAAAATTATTGTGATGGCTCTGATACCATATTACGATTTAGAGAAGAAGAAGTTTGTTGTAAAATTTATGTTATCATTCATCATTAGTGTATACTAAGCTTATATACACGAAGACAAAATTGAATATATAATTGTTGCATCAGAAAGAGAGAATAACGATATTTTGTATTTGCCCAATCTTTTCATTTTTTCATTAATGAATCAGAATAGAATTACAATTTATATTTATATACAATTGACATAACAAAAATGCTATTCTAACCAATTCATTAACCACAGTAACCGATCCTATACACATATATAAATAAGATTCCCCCTCAAGATGGAGCTGCAAAGATGTTAAGCATACCCATCTTGTCTATAAGATCTCGAAAAGGAGCAGGGTATAGAGCCTTAGTAAGGACATCGGCGAGTTGTTCTGCAGAGCGGACATACATAGTCTTCAACAGTCCTTCTGAAATTTTCTCCCTAACTTAGTGATATTCCATTTCAATATGTCTGGTCCTCTCCTGGACCACAAGATTGCTACCAATATGCAAAGCAACTTTGTTGTCACAATAAAGATAAGCAGGAAGAGTGAATGGTACCTTCAGTTCACGCAGAATACTAGTTAGCCAAGTAAGCTCTTTGGTAGCAATTGACATCGAGCAATATTCAGCTTCTGTAGAGCTAAGGGATACAATATCTTGCTTCTTGGATTTCCAAGTGACTAAAGAATCGTCAAGAAACATAGCATACCCTAAAACTGATCTTCTAGTATCTGGACATGCTCCCCAATCCGAGTCACAATAGCCTCGAATGTCAAAGGACTCTTGAGAACAGTAGAAGAGTCCTTGACTAATGGTACCTTTAAGATAATGAAGGACTTTGTGAATAGCTTGAACATGAGGATCTCGTGGAGCAGAAGAAAACTGGGCTAGTTTTGAAACAGCAAATGCAATATCTGGTCTGGCAATAGTCAGATATTGCAATTTACCAACCAATTTCCTTTAATACTTGATATCCGCAAAGACAGCACCTTCATCTTTTGTCAATTTCGAATTTGGTTCCACAGGAACTGCATATGGTTTGCAATCCGAAAAACCTATAGACTTCTTTTCATGAAGAGGTATTTCCTTTAGCTACTTCTTCACATCAGACTGCACCTATTGACATCTTCACATCACACTCTTATAAAGTCCTCAGTAGCGCTTCCCATACAACATAAATTTCTCTTTAGGTACCTTCCTACACAACAAAAAGTTCTACATCACGGTTTAAGAAAATTCTTGCATATTTACAATATTATCATTTCTATTCATTTCAATCATTTACTTCACATCCTATTTCCGATACTCTTTCATATACTAATTTCTTACATCAACAATATTACCAAAATACATATTCCAAATTCTTTTTCTAAGGCAAGTCATTCTAAAAATGTGGTATGGAGCTGTTGATACAGAGATAGATGCTATGGAAGCTACTTATAAATGGGATGTTTTGCCATTGCATCCAGGAAAGAAAGTGGTTGGTTGTAAGTGGGATTTTACCTTGAAATTTAAAGCTGATGAAAATCTGGATTGGCCTAAAGATTCTCTTGTGGCCAAGGGTTATTCACAAAAGAAAGGTCTTGATCATAATGAAACTTTCTCCCCTGTTGCAAAAATGATTTCCATCAAAATGCTTCTAAAAGGTTCAACCTCTAAGCAATGGAATCTTTGTCATTTAGATGTATCTAATGGTTTCCTTAATGGTGAGATAGATGAAGAGACCTATATGGAATTACCTGAAGGATATGTTGAACATACAGGAGTTACTCTACCTCCTAATGCTGTTTGTAAAGTGAGATGATCCATATATGGCTGAAACAGGCATCATGCCAATGGTACAAGAATTTTACTGCTTCTCTACTTCCTCTTGGGTTTGTTAAAACTCATGGTGATCATAACTTGTTTATTCGTAATCATGGTACTAATTTTGTGGCTGATATTTTCTATGTTGATGATATTATAATTGCTAGTACAAGTGAAGCCCAGCTGCTGTAGTTTCCTTGACACAGAGTTTACACCAATGTTTCAAGTTGCGTGATTTAGGACCTATCAAGTATTTTCTTTGGATTGGAAATAACACGCACATCTCCAGGAATTTCTCTATGTCAGCGTAAATATGCATTTAAACTTCTTACTTCTATTGGAATTCTTGGATGTCACCCATGACACCTAATTTGAAATTATCCAAATCTGATGGTGAACTTTTGGTTGACAAGGAGATGTATTGCAAGATTGTTAGTCAGCTAATGTAACTCACTATCACTCGACCTGACATTACATTCTCTGTAAACAAGCTGTGCCAATGCTCATTTGCACCTCGAACTACACATCTTGATGCTATTTATAAAGTATTACGGTACATTAAATGGACAATTGGACATGGACTGTTTTATTCTTCTCATGCTTATTTGATTGTCATTGGTTTTGCTGATTCTGATTAGACTGCTTATCCGGATAGTCGTCGCTCAACCACGAGTTTCAATGTGTTCCTTGGCTCTTCTTTGATCTCTTGGAGATCTAAGAAGTAACCAACTATCTCACGTTCATATGCCGAGGCATAATATAAAGCTCTCACATTTGCTTCCTGTGAGCTTGTTTGGTTATCTACTCTTCTCCAAGATCTCTATATTCCTGCTCCTTCATCTCCTATATTGTTCTCTTATAACACATCAACGATTTACATTGCCATGAACCTAGTATTTCATGAGAGAACAAAACATATAGAGCTTGGTTGTCACATAGTTGGAGTGACACTAGATAACATATTGCAAATATCTTAATCAAACCTCTGTTTTCGTATCAGTTTGAACATTTGAAGTCCAAGTTGATCCTCTTAAACATTTATAGTGTTCATTTTGAGGGGACCTAGTAGAGTGGTGTTTGATATGCTTTCCGATTTACTTATTTTACCAATTATATATTCAATTTTGTCTTCGTGTATATAAGCTGAGTATACAGTAATAATGAATGATAACAGAAATTTCACAACAAATTCTTCTTCTGTAAATCGTAATATTCTACATCGTAATTGGTATTCATGTTTTTGTCAGTAAATTTGTAACTACGTCTTATCAAACTAGGATTATTGCTTTTGATCTGAATAGAAGCCGATTTGGTTAAACATGAATACCAATTACTAAACAAAAATTGACACGTTAATATATAAGATATGGGAAATCGGCCAAAAAAGCATTAATTTGTCACGAATCCTAAAATACACGAAGTTTTCGGCCGACCAAAAAAAACTTAATTTTATTTGATTTTCTAATTAAATACCAAAGTTTTCGCTGACTTAACAAAATAAGCATGCCATTAGAAATTATGTTTGTTTTTGTTTGTTATTGTAAAATAGCGTCGTTTTAAGTTAAGATGAAACGACATCGTTTTACTGTTTTTTGAAAATTATAAAAGGAAAATTGACAAAATAAGCTCCAACTTGTTACGAGTCACCAAACAAAACACAAAGTTTTGGGCCGACCAAAAATACTCAATTTTATTTGACTTTCCAATTAAATATCATATTGTTCGTTGATTTGCCAAAATAAACATGTGTTAGAGAAACGTAGCAAAACAATTTGACGCTGTTTGTTTTAGCGTTAGTGTAAAACAACATCGTTTTGAATAATATCTCAAAAAAAATATTACAACAATATGAACACGGTTTAAGAATCTAAATGAACAAATTCCTAAAAACCTATATGAACATGAGTCTTAAAACTTAAATAAATATGAATCAAAAAATCTAAATGAATGCATGTCTATAAACTTAAATGAATAAATGTCTATAACCTAAAATAAAAGAACACGAATCCAAACTTATAAATGGATAGACCTGCATTCATTTATAAATGGATGTACAAAGATATTGGAAAGTCAACAAAAAATATTTTAATTAGAAAGTCAAATAAAATTGAGTGTTTTTTTGGTTGGCCCAAACTTTGTGTTTTGTTTGATGATTTCTAACAAGTTGAAGCTTTTTTTTGGCCAATTTCTCTTTTATAATTTTCAAAAAACTGTAAAACGACATCATTTCATCTCAGCTTAAGACGATGCCGTTTTACTTTAACGACAAAACAAATAGGTTTTCTAACTGTGTGCTTATTTTAATGAGTCAAAAAAACCTTGTTATTTAATTTAAAACTCAAATAAAATTGAGTGTTTTTTTGGTCGGCCCAAAACTTCGTATTTTTTTTATGATTCATGACAACTTGATGCTATTTTGGACGATTTCCTTATAAAATATCGTAACGTTGATTTTAATATTGTAACCAGCTGTAATTTTAGGATGTGAAACAAAAAAAAGACTCCAAAATATGAGAAAGAGAACCTACTTTTTGAAGGCAACTATGATAAAAATGCTTGTTAGATATTTGTTGGAAACACATAGGTAGCAGTTTTCAGAAATTTTATTTTTCAGATCTTTATAGTAATTGATGAATGTTATGACAGGTTAATCATCTACTATAGATTTTTTTTTTCAATTCTCCTAAAGAATTTTTGTTGCAAATTTTGTATATTTTACCATGTCCTCACAGATTTATGAATTTTTTCTTAAGTTTATTGTAGCAGATTTTGTACGCGAATTCAAGTTAATTACTAGTTTTGCGAAGTTATAGTGGAATTTTTAAGATTAGAAAAGTTTTTTCTATAAATATAATTTTTATTTTAATGTTTATATATATATATATNTTTATTTTTATGTTTATATATATATATATATATATATATATATATTTTAAAAAATTTGAAAATATATATATTTTTTAAACTATTTCTAAATCTTGTGATCCATATTATTGTTATCTTTAAAATTGATAAATTTCGAGTATTACCTTTTCACTACACAATTTCTATGATTTTATTATTGCAAAATACCTCTCTAATTTTCATCATTCATATTTGCCCCTCTTTCAGTTCATTATTAATTCTTGAAGAATTTTCTGATTCAATGATTTTAAGTTAACTTCAACGATTCACAATTCATATCTTTAGGTGTTAAACTGAAAGAAATATGGATTGTCTTTGTGATTTTCAATTTCAGATATGAGAATTTCAGGTTTGTGATTTTGAATTTTAGATATGAGATTATTAAGTTTAGGTTTGCAACTTTAGCTATATGATTACATGATCTGTGATTTGTGTAATCTATTAAGTGATTTCGATCTAGATTCATTTATTCTTTTTGCAATTCAGAGATCTTTATATTCTTGCTCTTCTTGTTCTTCTCCAATTTTTCTGGCGCTTTATAACTTGACTTATAAAACTTTATAGATTCATTTGGCACGTTAAGTTTGTTTTGTTTTCGTGTGATACTTCTTTACAAGGTTTTAGAGGTGTCCTTGCAATAACTATGTGAAACGTTTGTTTATATGTTTTTATATGCTGTTATAAGTACACTTATAAAAACCACAGATATAAATACCTTATAAGATATATTTAGCTCTTAATAACTTGACTTATAAAGTCTTATAAGTTATTTTTCGTAATTTTTTAAATATTTATTTGATCTCTATGTTATAATTTTTATACTTTTTTATAAGTAAACCTTATAATAATTATGTGAAGTGTTTGTTTATACATTTTTATAAGCTATCTTATAAAATGTTATAAAATATTTCCTTAAACCCCTGCGAAAGAACTGCCGTTTTTTTATCTTTTTTCCCTTAGCCTATTTCAACATCCAGTTTCTCTTTTCGACCGATTTCAAATTTGTTTTCAGAAATATTCTGATTACTTTATTTTGGTTTTCCATTTAATTGTTTCTTTCATTCGTCTCTCAATTTTATCATTTAAATCTTAAATTTCTTTTTTTTGTTCTTTTCTTTTTTGTTTTTCTTCCTTATTTCCACGATATTTTCTTTATCATAAATTTCAATCACGGAAATCGATCTCATAGAGATACCATTGAAAAGAAAACAACCTGAACAACTCACATAAATCGATTCAAGATATATAGTCAACAAAATTTATAAGGTATTTATAATTATTTTCATCAAAATCTTAAATCCAGAGAAAATAAACAATAAACTTTAAAATGAAACATTGTATTTGAGCCCAACAAACCTAATATTGAGTTTGAAAACCCTAAAATCTCAAAGCTTTCAAAACCCTACAGTCTCACAGCTTTGAAAACCCTACAATCTCACAGCTTTGAAAACTCTAAAATTTTGAATTTTTCAAAATCTAAGCTCAATTAAATTACAAAATCTAAGCTCAAATCCTTGGAAATCAAAAAGACTATTAAAACTGAAGAAGAAAAATAAAAAAACAAAGAAGAATAAGAAATTAGGTGGGAAAAAATAGCTTTCAAGAGACAAGAAGGAGCTTCAGATATATGAGCTTATTAAGAAAAAACGATGAATTACCAATATAGATGAAGAAATTTCAAAGATCAAAGAAGATTTTCAGAGATCGAAGAGGAAAGTGTATATTGAAGAAGATTCATCGTCGTTCTGACACCTAAATCCTGGAAAGCTATTTTAATCATTTATCAACAATGAAGAACATTTTCTGAAAATATCGAAAAAGGTGACAGTATTAAAAAAGTTCTCTCTGTGGGGCATTTTTGTAATTATCCCTTTAAACTATATATATATCTATTAAATTTATAAAAAAATATATTATAAAACCATCTAAACCACCTAATATCGTGTAGGTCTGACTAAACTCTTTAGTAGCTAAACAGAAAGTTGTTGGCATATAATGCCTAAAATTGGGCACTAATGAATACATATTAATTTTATACGAGAATTCTTAGTGCTTTTCTAAATTTTGAAACTAAAAAGAGTATTAGGATCATATTGGTGCTACAACGCAAAATTTAATTGTTTTTCTCAAAAACCTAGTAAATTTTAATCATGTATCAATAATTGTGTACATATTTAATTGGGAAAATTAAGTGAATAACATGTGTGAAAACTAACTAAGAAAATGACATACAGTTTTCGAAATTAGGTACATGACAATGGCCAATTTGGTTGTTTATACCAAACTATACCTAATAATAATTAAAGAAAAAATATAAGGGAGACAAGAGTTAAATACTTCACTTGGGATGGATCTCTCTTTAATTATTATTAGTTCATAGGAGTATGCTATTTTTATAGGTAAGTATTGCAAGATTTTTGTCTGTTTTAACCCGATATAAGTGTTAGAAAATATGTTTTTTTTTATTTGAATTGCAGAATCTTTTTATGAGGTTATTGAAGGAAAACGAATTAGATTACAATATCAAGCAATTAATTAGATCTAATCACACATGATCTCATGAAAATTATGAATTACAATTAGATCTTAAAGTTTAGAGTATATCTTGTTGTTTTGTAGCGGAATTAATTGTTAGAATCGAGATTCTATTAGCACTCCAAACGTAGTGTCTCTATCGGTATCCACACGCACACAAACTGGATCAGGAACGGGATGCTAGTATGGTTTGAGATCAAATCTCCTTCTCTTAGGGCTGCTGTGTCGTGTGTCTGTTTTTCTCTGCTGAAAACTAACGTTTTCTTTAGATATTTATAATGACACATACCCTAATCCCATTAGGTTTAGCAAGGCGGGCTTAAGCCTAACATAGTAGAATAAATCTTATTTAGTATGATTAATATGCTTAAGCCCAACACATAATAAAAGATAACAATTATACTTTTATGTGTGTTCGTAAACATATATCTAATATATGTACCCCTAAATATAAATATACTTTGATCCAATTTGCTTAGGTGTGTGACCCTAT